>JBBDGP010003001.1:455000-510781 GCA_037952835.1 Lithobates septentrionalis
TGACCTCAACCCGATAGAACACCTTTGGGATGAATTAGTTTGGAGACTGCGAGCCAGGCCTTCTCGTCCAACATTAGGTGCCTAACCTCACAAATGCGCTTTTTATTAAGAATGGTCAAACATTCCCATAGACACACTTCTAAACCTTGTGGACAGCCTTCCCAGAAGAGTTGAAGCTGTTATAGCTGCAAAGGGTGGGCCAACTCAATATTGAACCCTACGGACTAAGACTGGGATGCCATTAAAGTTCATGTAAAGGCAGGCGTCCCAATACTTTTGGTCATATAGTGTATGTATTTTATAGGGGAGCCCGATAGGGAAATCGAGGTGGAGGGTACCTTGCCAGGAAGGCTCCACCTCTCCAGACAAAGTGGCCGCGGGCTATGATACGTGTGGAGTTTACCTCCACCAGTCATGCTGTACACATAGAGGAAGTACCATTAGGGTTGCCACCTCATCCCTTTAAACCCAAGCACATATTAATTACACAGGTTCTGTGGCTGATTAAGGTGGTTATTAAACTCACTTGGTGCCTTATCTGCATTAAATTAGGCTCAGAACCTGTGTAATTCATATGTGTTCGGGGGTTTAAAGGAATGAGGTGGACACCTTAGTTACTATCTGTTTATTTGAATGGGATAATACATTTAAGCTGGCCATAGATGAGTCAGTTTTTTCATGCAACCAGTGGGCTGAAAAAACTGATTGAATTCTCCCATCCACACATTAGAGATGGATGGAGGAATCTTCCCTGCAGTGTCGTATTCTGACAGCGGGGGCAGCGTTGATCGAGAGGAGATCTTTTACAAGGTCCCCGCTGAAACGGCTGAATTTCGATCCTTCTGTTGGCAGATATAATGTACATATTTGCAGAAGCAGAATATATACTGTGCTTTAATCTTTATTGCTGCATAATTATCTGTCTTCTCTTCTCATGGTCTATATCTATTGTGTATTTCTGTTATAATAGGGAGTTTCCTAGTACCCGAATATTTCATATAAATTGCTGACTGGTGGATGAGTTTTTTTTTTTATATGGGGCAGTTTTTTAAATTTTTCCTTGTGCTGTTATGGGATTTGTAGGATTATGTGCTCCTTGTAATGTAGTCGTTACCAGGACTATAAAGCTCATTGTCACATGCATGTCCATGCCGCCCTGCCCATCTGTCAGTATGAATCAGATGGAGTGTAAGAGGGACCTTGCACCTAGCTGGATGTTGGCACCAAATGCACAAGCCTCTGCTGGCGCCTCCCTTTATAGGACACTGCCCCTTCCTGCTGAGGCTGTACTCTCCGCCATATTGTGCGCCACTCCCTGCCAGTGGGCCTCCTCAAGACATTCCCAGTCCTTGACCTTCATATCCCCAAGGAAGCAAGGTCCACACACAAATAAGGGTTGCTACACTCTACTGGTGGTACTTGGAAAATACCACAATGTTCATATGATATTGGACACGTGTAATTCGTTTCAGTCCGAATATAAATTCGGACACTTTTTGTGGTTATTCAGAGAAATGAAAGGGGGCTTCCAGATTCCGATAAGACCCCCCACCCACAGACCCCCACAACTACCGGCCAGGGTTGTGGGGAAGAGGCCCTTGCCCTCATCAACATATGGACAAGGTGCTTTGGGGTGGTGGAGCTTGTTGAGGGCATGTGGTCTGGTATGGTTCAGTAAGGGGGGGGGCGGGGGCGCTCCAGTGCCAGGAGGGCGTCCAGAGACGTCCTCCCGTGATCGCGCTGCTCGCGCGCCCCCTGTGGCGCGAAAGCGGCACTCCTTCAGACTCAGCTGGTCACAGAACAGGGTAAAGGGCCAATCACAGCGGCCCATTACCATGTGATGAGCTGTCAGCCAATGGCAGCTGATCACGGAAGTAAACGTAAGCTGGTAATTGGCTTTTTTTTCTCCTAACGATCAGCATGAGGAGAGAAGAAGAAAGCCGGCAAGTGGCTTCTGTTACAGAGACATCGGTGCCCACCAGTGCTGCTAATCAGTGCCACCCATCGGTGCCCACTAGTACCACCTATCAGTGTCCACCAGTGCTGCTAATTCACTTCCCAGTGCCACCTATCAGTGCTGCCAATCAGTGCCACCTATCAGTGCCCATCAGTGCTGCCAATCAGTGCCTCATCAGTGAGTCATCATCAGTGCCACCTAGCAGTGCCCATCAGTGCTGACAATCAGTACCCACCAGTGCCTCATCATCAGTGAGTCATCATCAGTGCCACCTAGCAGTGCCCATCAGTGCTGCCAATCAGTACCCACCAGTGCCTCATCATCAGTGAGTCATCATCAGTGCCACCTATCAGTGCTCACCAGTGCTGCCAATCAGTACCCATCAGTGCCTCATCAGTGTCACCTATCAGTAGACATGTGCAGTTCGTTTCGTTCCGAATAAATATTCTGACAAGTTTTTCATTATTCGGAGTTTACCCGAATACCCGAATTACAGTATAAACAAAATTTACCGGATGCTCCGAATAACAAAACGAAATTCCTCAGAATTTCCAAATTTCGGATTGAAATTCAAATCAAGTTTTACAAGGAACTCCAGTCGAATTTTAACTCTAAACATATTTCTGAATTCAAAGACTTCAGAAATTAGAGTTATTAGACTAGCATTTCGAAATAATGCTGTTTTTGTTAACCGCTTAAGGACCGCCCACCGCATATATATATGTACTGCGGCAGGGCGGCTCTATTACGCGAAACAATGTACCTGTACGTTGTTTCATGCAATAGATAGTGTGGGCGCCCGTGGCGCGGAGGAGGAGCCGATGCGCGTGTCCAGCACACCCGATGTCCGCCGTCCACCCGCGATTGCTTCACAGAGAGGCAGAATGGGGATCTGCCTATGTAAACAAGGCAGATCCCCGTTCTGACAGGGGACAACATGGAGATCATCTGTTCCTAGTAATCAGAAACAGCGATCTCTGTGTTGTTCCTGTCAGCACACCTCCCAACTTTTTAAGATGGGAATGAGGGACACCTATCAGCAAAAGCATGCAGGCATAGGACACACCCCTTTCCACGCCCCCTTAAAGGAGAATTGTACAAAAAAAACAAGATTTGTTAAACGCACAAATGCTTTTTTCTACCACTACTTCATATTGGCTCCAAATCAGGGACAGTTGGGAGCTATGCCTGTCAGTACTTCCCCCACACAGTTAGAAACACACCGAGGGAACACATTTAACCCTTTGATCGCCCCTGGTGCCCCTTCCCTGCCCGTGATATTTATACAGTGATCAGAGCATTTTTGTCCGCCGCAATATCGCAGTCCTACCAGCCCCTTCCCTTTGCGAACGAACACAGTGAGTGATCGGTTTCGATCGCTCACTGTGTTCATTCATAACGGAAGCATAGTAAACTGTTTAATATGCTTCAGTTTGTGAATGAGCAGGAAGCCTCTGTTACGGAGTGCTTTCTGTTCATTCACTGGCCAGTGCAGCTCCGGCCAGTGTTAATTTTGGCAGCAAATTTGTATTTAGTTTTAGGACTAAAATGGCATTTTAGTTTTAGTCCCATTTTAGTCTTCTGTAATTGTTTTAGTCGTATTTAGTCGACTAAATCCTCCAGTACATTTTAGTCGACTAAAACTCATTTTAGTTGGCTAAAATCGAATGGGTGTAATTAAATCGTAATGCATTAGTTAACATTTCTATACAATTTCAAACTCATTATATACTGCTGGAGTGAAAAACCTAATATGTTATTTATTATGGTATTGAGGTATGAACATGCACTACAGACCAGTGTTCATTTTGAAGTCAAATTTCAATTTAGTTTTAGTCCTAGTCTTTAGACTAAAATGGCATTTTAGCTTCAGTCGCATTTTAGTCATCTCAGTTGTTTTAGTCGTATTTTAGTCGACTAATATAATATTCGTTTAATCGACTAAAATGTTTTAGTCGACGAAATTAACACTGGGCTGCAGAGGTTGGGATGGAGAAATCTATGTCCTCAGTCCCTTTCTCTGTCTTAATAGTGAGACATTAGGAGTCTGTTTGGACCCTTTATATTTCACCAAACCCCCCCCCCCCCCCCTCCAACAGCGTTGTGAAAAATAAATTAAACATTTTAAAAAATTTGTAAAAAAAAAAAAAAATTATATAAAATTATAATAATTGTAAAAAAATGATTTAAAAATTGTAAAAAAAAAAAAATGTAAATAAAACATTGTAATTTTTTTTTTTTTAAATGAGGGCTCCTTCAAACAGGTTTTTTGGCCCATACAGTATGAATGAGCCGCCTGTTACTCTGAAGACGCAGCAGCTGTACGAACACAGTCGCAGGTCCTAATTTGACAGGTGTGCAAGTGTTGGTGAGTGGCCCCCGATTGTTTATGTTCAGGGCCGTACAACCACATGCCTGTCAAATTAGGACCTGCAGCTGTGTTCACAGAGCCATTGCACCCCCCATAGAGTAAAGCCGCGTACACATGATCGGGAAATGTGTGATGACAGGCTGTTGGCGGAAAATCCGACCGTGTGTACGATCCATCGGACAATTGTTGTCGGATTTTCCGCGGACAAATGTTGGATGGCAGGTTTTAAAATTTTCCGTGGACAAATGTGTGTTGTCGGATTTTCCGAGCGTGTGTACACAAGTCCGTCATACAAAAGTCCAAAGTACAAACACGCATGCTCGGAAGCAAGGACGAGCCGGAAGCGGTCAGTCTTGTAAATTAGCGTTCGTAGTGGAGAATTAACATTCGTGACGTGGAAAATGATGAAATCTCTAAATGCAGCGCACAATTCCCTTCTTCTTTAATGGGATAATAATGAAGCTGCTTTGCTGGTGATACTGATGGAGTTATTGCAAATGAATCTTCAAAGGCTTTTTTTTTCTAGTGATATCAAGAATAATATTATTTTTTTATTTTTTATTTTTTTGGGCAAGTTACCACAGCACCATTATCTTGTAGTTTTTAAGATCAAAGATACATCTATGTTGGTGTCCCTTGTTAATTTTACATTGTATTTTTTTAAATGTAACTGCCGACTCCCCAACTGTCATTTGAAGTAAAACACACAGCCAAGTATTATTCTACACTATTGTTTTATTGTGCATTAAAAAAATAAAAATAAGAAATAAAATAAGATTAAAAATAAAAATAAAATAAAAATAAAATTAGACATGATATCTGCCAACAGAACTTAACCAAAAAGTGCATTCTATGCATCCAAAAATATAGAAAATATACCAAATCAAATCATTATTATTCAACCAAAAAAATAATCTCAAAACAATAACTCCAAGGCCAATAATAACACTTTATTTCCTCCGACTCTGCAACATGGCTGGTTGACGAACGGCCGTTCAGAAACAAACTGAAAAGCGCGAAATGAAAAGCGCGAATCAACACTCACCAAACTTCTACTAACACGAAATCAGCAGAAGGAGCCCAAAGGGTGGCGCTAAAAAGCTGAAAAACCACGTAGTACGTCACTACGTTCGTGATTGTTGGCCAACAATTGTGTGGCCGTGTGTATGCAAAGACAAGTTTGGGCCAACAACCTTCGGACAAAATTCCACGGTTTTGTTGGCCAACAATCCGATCGTGTGTACGAGGCTTAAGGCTGGTCATACATTTTTCTTGTACAACTTTCCTTTTAGATTTACCAAAACCATATATTATGAGGTCAAACCTAAACACTTTCAATTTGTATACAATCAGGCAGGCTCTTGCACTACATAATTGAAGGTAAATCTAAAGAAAATTGCATAAGAATATTGTATGGCGTATGGCCAGTTTTATCTTCTAGATTTAGCAGGAATTGTGTAAATTATTTTGTATTTGTGTCTAGTAATAATGATTTTAGTTAATATTAATATTTAAAGCGTAGCTCCAAAAGCTCCACTTTTGTTGAGGAAAAAAAACATTCCCCCTCTGGGTGATCTATGTACATTGCAAGGATTATAACAACCTTTGTTGCAGATTTCTACCTTTTGTTGTTCTGAAGAAATCCCTGTGTGTTCCTCTGTGATGACTGGGTCTAATGGGAGGGGTTTCATAACTATCAATCAGCTGTGCAGCTGCAGAGCACTAACGAGGAAAGCTGCTGGGCCTGCATCCCTCTTAGGCTCCATTCACACTAATGCATTTTTTGATTTTGCATTTTGCAGAAATGCATGGGAATTTTTTAACACGGGTTCCTATGGAACATGTTCACATCAATGCATTTTTGTGCCTCTGCGTTTTTGGAAAGGGTCGGGGACTTTTTTTCATGCAAAATGCAGCGTTTTGCATGTAATAGAATTCAATCGACCTGCATCCAAAAACGCATCCAAGTACTGCGTTTTTACCACGTTTTTATTGCGTTTTTGCCGCGTTTTGCTTTTTTCTTTTTTACTTTCTTTTTTCTTACACTGTATACAGTACAAAAAAACACTGTAAAAAAAACGCAAAATGCAGCAAGCACCGCAAAAAGCACTGCAGAAACGCTCAAAAGCAACATGCATAGGTGTGAATCGAGCATAAGGCCCGTACACACGATCCGAATATCGTACGACCTTTTTCGCTTAACAGTCACAAGTAGAAATTGAATAGGTAAATAAAGTCATCTGTTGTAATGTATTTGTATTGTATTTTCAGAGGACAACTATACTGACTAAACAAAATTCGTACGATCTGGTATCATACGTGGAAAATTTTCGGATGAACTGTCGTGATCGGCTCTCGAAGGTAGCGTAAACACGATCCGAAAATCGTACGATTCTTCCTCGGACGACAGTTCTCATACAATATTCGGATCCTGTGTACGGGCCATAAGACGTGTTCCTATTGGGAGTATCTCACCAAAAATGACATTTTTGTTGCAGGGGATGCCTGAAATCTGACTTCAGTCAGTACACATTCTGTGTGCAGAACAACTCCAGGTGGCCATATTGCATTTTCAGAAAATTACAGCCGCTGCAGATCGAAAAAGAAAGGCAATTTTTAGTAACATTCAATTACATTATGACTTGTGTGGCAATTGTATACACTATATTATTATTTTTTTTTATTTGCTGTTTTTTTCCCCTCGAAAGTGGAGTAACCCTTTAATATTTTGTGTGTGGGGAGGGGCTGTTAGGCTGTACAGAGTGCCGTGATTTCTAACAGCAGCCCCGACTACGCAGGTCATGCTTTAGCAAATTGATCCTATTGGACATTTTTGTTCCAGGTGGGATTATACGATGGGTGCATGGCACAGGAAAGAAACTCAACTGACTTTCCTAAAAGAGACAGTTAAAGTGGATCCGATACAGTGATCTAAGGCTGGATTCGCACCTATGGCATTTTTAGGGCTTTTTGCATTTTGCAGATTTGCACCACAGTCCATTTAACATGGTTTCCTATGGAACACGTTCTGTAGTGCAAATCTGCACAATGCAAGAAAGCACTAAAAATGCAATAGATGTGAATCAGGCCTAAGACATCGCCGCTTGCTCCTGATCAATATCTGCCCAGGCTGATTGATCAGTAGCAGAGCCTCCTGCTGTCCGATCGCCGCACAGTCCACCCTTATGGGACGAGGCTGACAGATGGCTCGGATGCACACTATTCTTCTCCTTTCTCCAGGATCAATATAAGAGAAATACATTTCACCTGCTAAGAGATAATCAGCAGTGAAAATGGTAATGGGATTACCAGGACACGCTTCGCAAGGACGTGTAGAGCATAGCCAAGAGTGAAATAAAATAAGGTAAATATCAGGCTGGTGTGCTGATCATCTTCTTCTTCTTTTTTTATTATTTTTTTTTTTTGTATTTTAACCACATTTTGTATTTTAACCACTGACAATTGCGCGGTCGTGCGACGCTGTACCCAAACAAAATTGACGTCCTTTTTTTCCCACAAATAAAACTTTCTTTTGGTGGTATTTGATCACCTCTTTCGTTTTTGTTTTTTTTTGCGCTATAAACAACAACAACAAAAAACGACAATGTTGAAAAATTTTTTTTTTTTTACTTTTTGCTATAATAAATATCCCCAATTAAAAAAAAAAAAAAAACACATTTCTTCCTCAGTTTAGGCCAATATGTATTCTTCTACATATTTTTGGTATATAAGCGTATATTGATTGGTTTGTGCAAAAGTTATAGTGTCTACAAAATGGGGGATAGTTTTATGGCATTTTTATTATTATTATTATTTTATTATTATATTATTGCTTTTTTGTTTACTAGTAATGGCGGTGATCAGCGTTTTTTTTGTTTTTTTTTCAGGACTGCGACGTTCTGCTGGACAGATCGGACACTTTTTTTGGGACCGCTGACATTTATACAGCGATCAGTGCTATAAAAATGCATTGATTACTGTATGAATTTCACTGGCAGGGAAGGGGTTAACACTAGGGGGCGATCAATGGGTTAAATGTGTTCCCTGGGAGGTGTTTCTAACTGGGGGGATAGGGGACTGACTGGAGGAGGAGACCGATCGGTGTTCCTGATCACTAGGAACAGAGGACCACTCTGTACCTCCATGTCAGAACGGGGATCTGTTTGTTTACATTGACAGATCCCCGTTCTGGCTCCCTGTGGAGCGATCGCAGGTGGCTGGCCGACATCGCGGGCGCCGGCCACGCGCATCGGCTCTCCCGCCGTTCAGCGGGCGCGCGCCTGCTATAGCTCTCAAAAGAGCCGACGTACAGCTACGGCGATTTGCGAGAACGAGCCGACCTGCCGCAGTATAATGACGGCGGCTGGTCGGCAAGCGGTTAATGTTCCCTTTTTTTTTGTAAAAGCCATCCTAGCAGCTGATTAGCTGCTGGATGGCTTTTACAGACACACTCCCTCCCGCCACCCACCGGTGCCTCTCCTGTGTGATCGGTGAGCGTGGTATCCAATCCGGAGCTCCCAACGGGTTATCACAGAGGCGTGGACCAGATGGCTGGGGGGCAGGAAGCCACGTCATGACGTCACTTCCAGTTTTGGCAGGTGTAAACACTGCTTAAGCTGGAGCGCTGCTTAAGCTGGAAAGAACCTATTTCTTTGTTCTTTGGAACTTTTTTGCTTTCTCCTTAAAGGTGTAAACACTGGTAATTTTTTTTTCCTGGAAAGCAGAGATCAATGTTTTGTTTATTTTTTAAATTTTTTTTTTAAATCTCATGTTTTTCTAGGGTAGAGGAGAGATTTGGGATCTTGTAGACCCCAGATCTCTTCAAAAAGATGACCCGTCATGCCTTTTTTCTATCACAAGGGTTGTTTACATTTCTTGTGATAGGAATAAAAGTGATCAAAACAAAAAATAAAGGGACAGTGTAAATAAATAAATATATAAATAAATTTTAAAAAAATTTCAAGCGCCCCCGTCCCCTCAAGCTCGTAGCATACGTAAAGATAACCAAGGGGTGCTCTACGCAAAGGTTAGTGTAGAAGTATAAAAGAGCTGCTGCCTCCACTGTAACAACTACCAAGGTTGTCTCAAACAGAAAAAGTAAATAGTAGGTGTAGCGCTGCTCTATGGAGTAAATTTAAAATTGATTGATAATGTGTATAAAAATAAAACACACAGTATCAATTTATAAAAATAGAGCAGTGCCACACCTACTTTTTACTTTTTCTCGTAGCATACATAGGTCGGTGATCGCACCACACATGTGAGGTATTGCTGCGAACATTATAGCGAGAGCAATGCCACTAGACCTCCTTTGTAACTCTAAACTGGTAACCTGTAAAAATTTCAAAAGCGTCGCCTATGGACTTTTCAGTAGCGTAGTTTGGCGCCATTCCATGAGCAACGCGCAATTTTAAAGCGTGCCATATTTAGGTATCTTTTAACTCAGTGTAACATCCTCTTTTATAGTTTAACAAAATATCGGGTTATATTTATATTATATATTTTGTTTTGTTTTTTGCATTAAAATTATCATAAGTGTATTTTTTCCCCCTTAAAAATTTGGCCTTGAAAAAGCACAGTGCAAATACCGTGTGACATAAATTGCAACACCCACTATTTTATTCTCTGGGCCCTCTGATTTAAAAAAAAATTATATATATATATATATATATATATATATATATATATATATATATATATATATATATTTTTTTTTTTTTATATATATATATAGATATATCTATATATATAGATATGTATATCTATATATATATATATATTATAGCATTAGTAACATGGCTGGATCTAGGGGGGTGCTGGGTTCGGCTGTGCCTCCCTAGATTTCAGTTGTGCCAACAGCCCCCCCAGGCCGGCCACCCCGTGGACATTGTGTCTGACCACTAAACTCCTCCTATAACACCCCCCCCATCCCCACACTGAGTAGGAAATGTGTAAAAAACTCAAGACAGAAGTGACAGCTGCACAATGGAGAGAGCCGGGAGGAGGTGTTGTGCTCTCCACTTCTGTCATAACACCAAACCTCCATACAGTAGATGACACAGTTTACATTGGACTATGCGCAGTGTGATTAGCACCCCCAGTCCACATTTCCTGCTGCCAAGAGATGAGCAGCTGTTGGAGGACATAGGGGGCTGTAATCAAACTGTGTGTGTATACTTCAATCTAGCGATCCTGGGTCATCTGCAGTATGGGGGGGAGCGCTGTTATGACAGGAGTGGGAGAGCACAGCACAGCCTGCACCTCCTCCTGGCTCTGTAACAAATTCCCACCTGTGAGTTTCAGGAGGTGGGGGAAGTTCTACTGAGAACACAATTGGGTGGGTGTGTGTGTGGGGGGGGGGGAATTACCTGACAATCATGACTAAGGGATGTGCCATATTGTGAGGCTCCCTAATTAACATTACACTACCCACCAACCTTTCTCCCAAATGACCAGACGACACAATTATAACAAAATAAAATTTTCCAACCATTTCAAAACATATAACTTAATGCATATAAAACATTTTTAATAACATTAACCAATATAAATCTTTATCAACTTTTTTGATTTAGAGATCTTTGAAGGCCAAGTATAAATTCCACAAACTAGTTGTATCAATACACCCATGAAAAGGCCCTACGCCGTGCATTACGCAAGCTCAGGGACAACCAGCTACTTCCTTCCAGATACAACCATTAAATCCCATTGTAAGGGAAAGGTCGCCCATACCTCCACATGGGCCCAACCCTCTCCCAAAACTCCATTATTTTCAGCACCACCTTCAAAGACCCCATAGACCTCCCGCCACAGCACACACACGTGACACCTTACGTGCGTGTCGCCCTCCACACCCGAACCACCCGCTGCACACCATCTTGCAAACCCAGCTGCCACAAGTCAAGACCTAAAGCATTCAGGTGCACACCGTCGGAGCGTAAAAAACGTCATGTTTCCTCCTCCAATTCCTGGTGGCGAACCGCCAAACCCCCGTTCCTTGCAAAAAACTTTGCGACCACTTTGTTAACTTTGACCCGGGCTCTGTTCAAACCTGCAACAAAGCGAGCCAAACGCCACGCCGTTCTGGCCACAATATCTGACCATACAAAAATCGTCTCTGGAAA
Source organism: Lithobates septentrionalis (assembly GCA_037952835.1). Lineage (NCBI taxonomy): Eukaryota > Metazoa > Chordata > Amphibia > Anura > Ranidae > Lithobates > Lithobates septentrionalis. The sequence goes on from JBBDGP010003001.1 coordinate 466,453, forward strand.
AAATGATTGGAGCCACAGCAAATCAAATTTTATGTCCCTAATCAATTCCCTGGCACACCGTAAACCCAGGTCATTACCCCACACATGTAACAAAACCACATCAGGGGGGCGGTCCAATCAAGCGAACCTTTGCATTTCCGGGACCACCCTGGACCACAGCATGCCCGGGAATCCAATCCATCGCACTATCTCTTCCTCCCCCGACAAACCCAACAACCTGCCATCCTTCCTAACATCTGCCCTCCTGGCCCCCCAATACACATACGAGTGTCCAAGTATCCACACCAGGCAGGTTGCTGAATCTGAAAGAAAAGAACAGAAAAGAGAGATAGGGAAAGTTAAAAAACACACCATCCCGTTCCCCAATAACTGACCCGCTTGCAACCTAAAATGTAATAGAAAAAAAAATTGGGGAGAGAGAGGAGCCCCAACAGTAACCCCCAACTCCCCCCCCCCCCCGACGTAAAATTCCTCCCTTCTTTCTTTTTTAATTGTTACAATAAATTTGGTCGAACGTATAATTGAAACCTCGACGATTCCCAACGTCCAATACGCTGCACCACCTTATCATCCAAACCCCATCGTACGGCCTCGGTAGCCTCACCGATACGAAACGAGTGAGAAGAATAATTTTTTGCCTCCAAACCCGCAGCCCCCAAACATTTTCTGAAAACCGCTTGAAATTGAAAACGGGACACAGCTGTCCCATCTTCATGACGGAAGAAAATCCCCCTGCCGGTCGGCCTAGTTTTGCAAAACTCCCCCACAGCCGCCACCGGACATATCGGGGAGCCCGGAATCTACCTCAACTTCACCCAAGCCCCTTTTCCCAATTGATCGGTCTTGGATCTTCTTAGGAACACCCCCATCGCATCCCCTTGCACCCAAACATCATGAACATCCAGGCCCCCGTCCCCTTTTTTATTCCTGCTCACCAACTCACCCACTGGTAAAGCCCCGAAAAAAGCCAAGGTAAACACGGCCCGAAACAACACCCACTCAAAACAAGACACACAAACCCTTTTCAACTGTTCCACCACCTCCCCCAAAACCATGAAAGACACTGGGCGTCTGGTATCAGCTGCCGCTCGACCAGCGCGATATCCATGCATAGCACGCCGAACCATAAAAGCCTTAGTAGCGTCTCGTTGACCTGCCAACTGAAACATAAAGGCCAACCCAGCCAACTTACGGGACATATAAGAAGCCGAGATCCCACTCTCGAAATTCCGACCTATAAAGTAAAGCAGCATATGCACTCTACCTTCATCATCCGCACAGTCTCCTACCTCTCGCACCAAATCATCCCATTCCAACCACACCTTGCTGTATGCCTGCCAGGTAGCCGCACAAACCGAACGACGGATCAATAATTTAGCAGTGGCGAAACGACGCTCCATAACTTCTCGGGGCAAGGAGCATGCACATCGGTCACAAAACAGTTAATACATAAACAAAGCAAAACCAAATGCAGCAGTAACCTTACAACCGGCGAGGACGACGCAGTATTATTATTGATAGCCTGTACCACCCCCAGATTATCGCAATGAAAACGCACACGGCGATTCCAAAATTCATCCCCCCACAGCTCCACTGCCAGCACTATGGGAAACAGCTCCAACACCGCCAAATTGCAAACTAATCCCTCCTTCCTACAGGATTCCGGCCATTCCCCGGCGCTCCACCTCCCTTTGGTAAAAAACCCCAAATCCTCCAGAACCTGCCGCGTCCGTAAACAATTCCATGTCAAGATTGGAAACTACCCTTTCCAACCACAAAGAGCGTCCATTATAAGACGCAAGAAAAGAATCCCACACCTTCAACTCCTCCTTTAGATCCAGCCCTAGCCGAATGTGATGATGCGGAGCACGGACACCGGCCGTGGCTGCCGCCAGTCGCCTGCAGAAAACACGCCCCATGGGCATGATGCGGCAAGCAAAATTCAACTTGCCAAGCAGGGATTGTAAGGCTCGCAGCCGAATCTTCCGAACCCTTAAAGCCCCAGCCACCTCCTGCCTCAAACCTTCCAGTTTTTCCAATGGCAACCACCACTCCATGGCCACCGTATCGATAACGATACCCAAAAAACACAACTCCGTAGCTGGACCCTCCGTCTTATCTTCTGCCAACGGCACCCCAAAGTTTTCAAACAGATGTTGAATTGTGGCCGAAAGCGACGCACATACTGTGCTCCCTGCAGGCCCTATACACAAAAAATCATCCAAATAATGGATGACGGATGACAGGCCAGACACATCCCGAACCGCCCATTCCAAAAAAGAGCTAAACTGCTCGAACAAAGAACATGAAATCGCACACCCCATGGGCAAACACCTATCAACAAAATACTGACCCTGCCACCGACATCCCAACAAACGGCAGCAATCAGGGTGAACGGGCAAGAGGCGAAAAGCAGCCTCTATATCCGTTTTCACTAATAAGGCCCCTTGTCCCAAACGCTGAACCCACGCGACAACCGTATCAAACGACGTATAAGACACAGTACAAAGGTCCGGATAAATAGAATCATTCACTGATCCCCCCCGCGGGTGGGAAATGTATTCGGCTCCTTCTTAGGAACAATACCCAAAGGGGATATAACCAAATCGGGTACCGGCAGCAACTCAAACGGGCCGGCCAATCCGACCCATTGAAACTTTTTCAACAATTTTTCCGTAACTACCCCAGGGTGTTCCTTAGCCGACTTTAGATTATCCGCCATTGGCGGAATCACCCGAAGCCGGCTATGCAATTTGAACCCCTCCGTAAACCCTAACTCCAAAAGCGCAGCCGCATTCCGATCAGGATATCGCCTTAGATAAAAGAACCATCCTTTTTACCATCACCGGCGTCCTCCCTTTTTCCAACATCCCCACCTTTTCCACGGCCCTGTTTAAAACAGGACTGCCTTCCTCTGCCTGAACTGCTCATCATAGCGCAGCCAAGCCGTCCCCCCATACACCCTTTGTGCTTCCCCAATCGAATCAAGGTAGCAAAAAAGCGGCAAGCAGTTTTCCGGCGCTTTTTCCCCAATCACGCTCGCCAAAATAGCAAACGCTTGCAACCGGTTTGCAAACGTGCGCGGAATCAATCTGTAACGCCGCTTTTCCTCCTCCTCTTTTTTGCTCTCGTCGGGTTTAACTTTGTCCAAGTTAAACTTTTCTAAGGGGAAAATTTCAACATACTCACCTTTCCAAATGCGCTCCTTCACCTCCGTCTTCAAATGAGCGCCCAAGGGGCCCTCAAAATAGACGTACACTTCGCACCTGGCAGCGTCCGCCAAGCGCACCCCATCCAAACCCACTGTCCCTTTTCCAACCGCCACGACATCATTGGCAGCCGCCGTTGCACCCGCCCCCACCGCCGGCACTGCCGGCGGGACCACCGGATTGGCCACATCTGTACTTCCGGCCGACACCACAGGAGCCGGCCCAGCCTGCCCTGCACCAGGCCCCATGCTGCCACAGAGGAAGCATCCACTACCGGCTGTGTACCAGCCTCACAGTGCGCCAACACCTCACGCAACCCTGCCAACAAAGTTTGCACCACCCCCACTTCACTCGCACCCGGTACACCCACATCCAGCCGTGTCGCCCGTTCCACGTGCCGCTTCTTGGATCGTGCTCTCCTCCCGTTCGTCCAATTCTCCCTCCTCAGACTGTCCTGGGATCTCCCGGCTCCTCCGTGAGCAGTGTCTGTAGGCCGCACCGTCGTATTCCTCGTACTTTCCACCGCCTGCTTCTTCCTGGCAGGCGGCGCCGTATCCTGTACCGCGCCGCCGATCCGGTCCTGGGCCCACTCTAGCAGCGGACTAAAACGCTCAGGAGGCCTAGACCTCCTAGCAGGGGACCGCTCCAGAGGAGGGGGGCTGACGGGCGCGCTAGAGGGTGCCTGCCTGGGGGCCTGCAGCAAGCTAGAGACTGTAGCCTGCAGCCAGTCAGCACCTCTTGCCGCCGTCTCCTCCCACAACCGCTGGAATAGCTGCTCCAAGTCCCCCATAATCAGCGCTCTAAAACACGGGACCGCAATCAGAAAGTTACCTCTCCCCAAGACTTTCTCTCCCTACTGCGTGCCTCACCCAAAGCTCCTCCCCCCAAAATTAACTAAAACTCCCCCCACTGTCCTTCCTCCTAAAACCTAATGCTTCCGCCTCACTGTCCCACCCCAGTCATGCTGGCCCTCCCCCAAGTTCCACATATCTCCGGGCCATTACTTTTGTGCTTGGGATTAGAGGTTTGTAGAGGAAAGGGGATGGGGGGCTATTTGTGCTGGAAAGGGTCATTTGGGAGTGGGGGGGGGGGTTGTACTGGGAGGAGGAATGGAGGGGGCTCTTTGCTAGGAGGGCGTGGGTGGTTTTTGGCTAAGAGGGAATTTGGGGGGATTTGACCCCCTTATTGCCTTGCCCTACTGACCCCCTGTCCTCTGTCCTGCTGACTCCGGTCCTCTGCCCTGCTGACTCCTGTCTTCTATCCTGCTGACCCCTGTCTTCCGCCCTGCTGACCCCTGTCTTCTGTCCCGCTGACCCCTCTCTTCCATCCTGCTGACCCCTGTCTTCTGTCCTGCTGACCCCTCTCTTCCGTCCTGCTGACCCCTGTCCTCTGTCCGGCTGACCTCTGTCCCGCTGACCCCTGTCCTCTGCCCTGGTAACCCCTGTCTTCCATCCTGCTGACCCCTGTCCTGCTGACCTCTGTCCTCTATCCTGCTGACCCCTGTCTTCCATCCTGCTGACCCCTGTCTTCCGTCCTGATGACCCCTGCCCTCCGTCCTGCTGACCCCTGCCCTCTGTCCTGCTGACCCCTGTCCTCTGCCCTGCTGACCCCTGTCTTCCATCCTGCTGACCTCTGTCCTGCTGACCCCTGTCCCCTGTCCTGCTGACCCCTGTCTTTCATTCTGCTGACCCCTGTATTTCGTCCTACTGACCCCTATCCTCTGTCCTGCTGACCCCTGTCCTCTGTCCTGCTGACCCCTCTCTTCCATTCTACTGACCCCTCTCTTCCATGCTGCTGACCCCTGTCTTTCGTCCTCCTGACCTCTGTCCTGGTGACCTCTGTCCTGCTAACCCCTGTCCTCTGTCCCGCTGACCCCTGTCTTTCCTGTCCCGCTGACCCCTGTCTTTTCCGTCCCGCTGATCCCTGTCTTTTCCATCCCGCTGTCCCCTTTCTTTTACATCCCGCTGTCCCCTTTCTTTTCCGTCCCGCTGACCCCTGTCTTTTCCATCCTGCTGACCCCTGTCCTCTGTCTTGCTAACCTCTGTCCTGCTGACCGCTGTCCTGCTGACCGCTATCCTCTGCCCCGCTAACCCCTGTGCTCTGCCCCGCTGACCCCTGTCCTCTGCCCCGCTGACCCCTGACCTCTGCCCCGCTGACCCCTGTCTCACTGACCTCTGTCTTCCGTCCCGCTGACCTCTGTCTTCCGTCCCACTGACCTCTGTCTTCCGTTCCTCTGACCTCTGTCCCGCTGACCTCTGTCTTCTGTCCTGCTGACCTCTGTCTTCCATCCTGCTGACCTCTGTCCTGCTGACCCCTGTCCTCTGCCCTGCCTACCCCTGTCCTGCTTACCCCTGTCCCGCCTACCCCTGTCTTCCGTCCCCCTGACCTCTGTCTTCCGTCCCGCTGACCTCTGTCTTCCGTCCTGCTGACCTCTGTCTTCCGTTCTGCTAAGCTCTGTCCTGCTGACCCCTCCCCTCTGTCCTGCTTACCTCTGTCCTGCTGACCCCTGTCCGGCTGACCCCATCTCCTGTCCTGCTGACCCCTTTCCTCCGTCCTGCTGACCCCTGTCTTCTGTTCTGCTGACCACTGTCTTCTGTTCTGCTGACACCTATCTTCTGTTCTGCTGACCCATGTCTTCCGTCCTGCTGACCCCTGTCTTCCGTCCTGCTGACCCCTGTCTTCCGTCCTGCTGACCCCTGTCTTCCACCCTGCTGACCCCTGTCTTCCACCCTGCTGACCCTCTCTTCCGCCCTGCTGACCCCTGTCCTCTGCCCTGCTGACCCCTGTCTTCCGTCCTGCTGACCCCTGTCCTGCTATACCCTGTCCTGCTGACCCCTGTCCTGCTAACCCCTGTCTTCCATCCTGCTGACCCCTGTCTTCCATCCCGCTGACCCCTGTCTTCCATCATGCTGACCCCTGTCTTCCATCATGCTGACCCCTGTCTTCCATCCCTGTTCTCTGTCCTGCTAACTTCTGTCTTCCATCCTACTGACCCCTCTCTTCCATCCTGCCGACCCCTGTCCTCTGTCCTGCTGTCCTCTGTCCTGCCGACCCCTGTCCTCTGTCCTGCTGACCCCTGTCCTCTGTTATGCTGACCCCTGTCCTCTGTCCCGCTGACCTCCGCCCTGCTGACCCCTGTCCTCTGCCCTGCTGACCCCTGTCCTTTGCCCTGCTGACCCCTGTTCTCTGTCCCGCTGACCCCTGTCCTCTGCCCTGCTAACCCCTGCCTTCCGTCCTGCTGACCTTTGTCCTGCTGACCCCTGTCTTTTGTCCTGCTGACCCCTGTCTTTTGTCCTGCTGACCCCTATTCTCTGTCCCGCTGACCCCTGTCCTCTGCCCTACTAACCCCTGTCTTCCATCCTGCTGACCTCTGTCCTGCTGACCCCGTCTCCTGTCCTGCTGACCCCTGTCCTCTGTCCCACTGACCCCTGTCCTCTGTCCCACTGACCCCTGTCCTCTGTCCCACTGACCCCTATCTTCTGTCCCGCTGACCCCTGTCCTCTGCCCTGCTGACCCCTGTCTTCCGTCCTGCTGACCCCTGTGTCTTCCGTCCTGCTGACCCCTATGTCTTTTGTCCTGCTGACCCCTATGTCTTCTGTCCTGCTGACCCGTCTTTTCCGTCCTGCTGACCCCTGTCTTCCGTCCTGCTGTCCTCTGTCTCGCTGACCCCTGTCCTCTGCCTCGCTGACCCCTGTACTCTGCCCTGCTTACCCCTGTCTTCCATCCTGCTGTCCTCTGTCCTGCTGACCCCTGTCCTCTGCCCTGCTGACCCCTGTCCTGCTGACCCCTGTCCTCTGTCCTGCTGACCCTGTCTTCCGTCCTGCTGACCTCTGTCCTGCTGACCCCGTCTCCTGTCCTGCTGACCCCTATCTTCTGTCCTGCTGACCCCTGTCCTCTGCCCTGCTGACCCCTGTCCTCTGCCCTGCTGATCCCTGTGTCTTCTGTCCTGCTGACCCCTGTGTCTTCTGTCCTGCTGACCCCTGTGTCTTCTGTCCTGCTAACCCCTGTCTTTTCCATCCTGCTGACCCCTGTCTTCCGTCCTGCTGTCCTCTGCCCCGCTGACCCCTGTTCTTTGACCCCTGTCCTCTGCCCTGCTGACCCCTGTCTTCCGTCCTGCTGTCCTCTGCCCCGCTGACCCCTGTTCTCTGACCCCTGTCCTCTGCCCTGCTGACCCCTGTCTTCCTTCCTGTTGTCCTCTGCCCTGCTGACCCCTGTCCTCTGCCCCGCTGACCCCTGTCTTCCGTCCTGCTGACCTCTGTCTACTGTTCCACTGACCTCCGTCCCACTGACCCCTGTCCTCCATACTACTGACAAGCAAGTAAAGGCGCAAAAACCGGAAGCCTTATATCACCATCATGCTACTGGCAAACTAAAGTTGTATATATAACTAATATAGTCCATAAAAGTCTATGTGAAGAGGCAGGCTGATATTAAAGAGTCCACACAGAGGGCTGCCTTCCAGGAAGAGCTGAAACCAAGCTCCAAGATCTGCAGGAAAAAACACAAGGGGGGGGGGGGGCCTCTAGGTGTAGTATGTAAGCCAATTTATTTAAAAACACTGTACAAACAACTCACATTTTGAAGGATAAAAGACAGCATGTAGTGCGTTTATGATCCACCATGAAAAAAGGGGGAGTCCATCAGATCAATCACAGGTGTCTCTGCTGCCTGCCGTGCGTAGGGCTTTTGCTGGACACCGCTCGAGCCGGCCGCGGTGGTGATGTGATTCAGAGCGAGGCCTGGAACGCTGGTGGAAGGCAGACGCCGAGCTGTGACGTCACTGGAAAGCGACGCATTTCCTGAGCGTACGGGCTACGATGTCACGGTAGCGGCGCTCCTTCATCAAGCTACAGATGGATCGTAGTGGCGACTTAAAAGAGAATTGGGGGAGGGAAGGAAGGAGGAGAAAGGGAGGGGACGGAGAAGGATGGGAAGGGGAAAAGTAGTAGTGGCCGTATAAAAACACTCTATCAAATCTAATTAAAAGGTGCATGTCTAGAGATAGTCTCAATTAATAACAGACTTGCAGGTGATATATATATATATATATATGAGATGTACCTCTATGAAAAACCAATAAGGGAAGGACGATATAAAAAATTAAATATAAGAACATAATTAAAGAAAAAAATATATAAGAACATAATTGAAATAAATAAAAATGAATAAATGGGCCAATGCATATTAAGCGCAGTATAGGGCCAACAAATTTTAAATATTAAATGGTAATATTAAAAACTAATAATTAATTAAAAAGACCTCAATATTACAGTCAGAGGTATTGGTACATATATATATATATATATATATATATATATACACATACAGGTACGCATATATACATACACACATATACATGTATACACCTCTGCTGTATAGCCCCCATATATACAACCCATGCAAAGCAGGGAAGAAGGAAGCACTCATGTGAAGGAACCAGTGCATATAAATGGGTCATATATAATTGATGACTTGTAAAAGCCATGTGATGCAATAAAAACAATTTGACCTCTAGGGGACAGTATATAATTACCATTGGGACCACCAATTGGTTTAATTAATTTTAATGAATAAGCAGATGTTACGGGGGTATATAATGTATTTATAGGATGGTTGCGATCTCGATGCTCTCATTGATTCCTCCTGGCGAGTCCAGAGTGTAGATCCAAAAGGTCTCACGGGCACAAAGCTTCTTGAATCTCTCAGCGGCTGGGTGGGACCTCGGGATCTGTTCAATGACCCATACCCTGAGGCCATCCGTGGAACTCTGTTGGGCTGAGGCAAAATGTTTTGGGACACTATGGGGGTCTTTTCCCCCCTCGATGAGCCTTCTGTGTTCACCAAATCTTCGTCTCAAGGCCCTAATTGTCCAGCCTACATACAATAGGCCACAAGGACAACATAGGCCATAGATGACGAAGTCAGACGAACAGTTAAAAAATTCTTTCAGCATGTAAGTCTTGCCCTTGGTGATGAAGGATTTCTGTCCATGTTGGACAAAATTACAGGTTTTACATAAGGCCTTTCGGCATTGGTACATGCCTACCAGGAGAATCAATGTGGGTACAGGCGGTATCGTCGAAATAGATTTAAACTTACTGGGTGCAATCTTGTTTTTAAGATTGGGAGCCCTGCGGTAGATGACTTTGGGGCGAGGTGAGAGTAACGTTTTTAGATGGGGGTCTTGGTGTAGAATACCCCAATGCCTTTCTAGGATCTTCTCCATATCTTTGTGTTTGTTATGGAAGGTAGTTATAAACCTACTAGAACAGAGGCGTAACTAGAATCTTCAGGGCCCCGATGCAAGAAACCATTAAGGGCCCCCCTGACCCCTGGACAGGGCTCTTTTCTCCGAGCCCGATGGCGGAACACCAGGGTCCAGTCACAAGTGGGTGGCTGCATGTAAAGGAATAGATCCCCCCCCCCCCCGGCTTCTCCTCCTCTCCCTCCCACATGCATTCAACGGCTGCAGGAGGAAAATGGAGAGATAGGTTCCTCTATGTCGGTGTTTCTCAATCTTTTTCCAGTCAGGGCACCCTTGAAGTGGCTGCACTGCAACCACCCTGCAACTGTGTGCATTGCATGCAGTTGCAGCATAGTGATGATGCATTTAAGGGGTTAAAACAGGCGGTCAGGAGGCCTCTTTTCCGGCTGTCAAATGCCTCTGAAAAGCGATCTGAGCACGGATCTCTTTTTAGAGGAACAGCATTTTTTTTTGCTGGTACTATGAACAAGCAAAAAAAAAAAATTGGTTCTAATGAGACACATAGAAGGGGTCAGGATTAAAAGCGCATACATAAAATGTGCATATATACACGTAAACACACACACATACACACACACACACATACATACATACATACATACATAAATACACACACATACATACCAGTGGCAGATGGTGCTCAAAATTTTTTGGGGGGCGCAAGCAAACTGAAAAATTCTTTAAAAAACGCATCAATTGCAGCCTCACTGTGCTCATCAAACGCAGCCACTGTGCACATCAATTGCCACCCCTGTGCCCATCATATGCAGCCATTGTGCCCATCAAACGCAGCCACTGTGCCCATCAAACGCAGCCACTGTGCCCATCAAATGCAGCCACTGTGCCCATCATATGCAGCCACTGTGCCCATCATATGCAACCACTGTGCCCATCAAACGCAGCCACTGTGCCCATCAAACACAGCCACTGTGCCCATCAAACGCAGCCACTGTGCCCATCAAACGCAGCCACTGTGCCCATCAAACGCAGCCACTGTGCCCATCATATGCAGCCACTGTGCCCATCATATGCAGCCACTGTGCCCATCAAACGCAGCCACTGTGCCCATCAAACGCAGCCACTGTGCCCATCAAACGCAGCCACTGTGCCCATCATATGCAGCCACTGTGCCCATCATATGCAGCCACTGTGCCCATCATATGCAGCCACTGTGCCCATCAAACGCAGCCACTGTGCCTATCAAACGCAGCCACTGTGCTCATCAATCGCAGCCACTGTGCCCATCAAACGCAGCCACTGTGCACATCAATTGCCACCACTGTGCCCTCAAACGGAGCCACTGTGCCCATCAATTGCCACCACTGTGCCCTCAAACGCAGTCACTGTGCCCATCAGACGCAGCCACTGTGCCTATCAATTGCCACCACTGTGCCTATGAAATGCAGCCACTGTGCCCATCAAATGCAGCCACTGTGCCCATCAAACGCAGCCACTGTGCCCATCATATGCAGCCACTGTGCACATCATATGCAGCCACTGTGCCCATCATATGCAGCCACTGTGCTCATCAAACGCAGCCACTGTGCCCATCAAATGCAGCCACTGTGCCCATCATATGCAGCCACTGTGCCCATCATATGCAGCCACTGTGCCTATCAAACGCAGCCACTGTGCTCATCAAACGCAGCCACTGTGCTCATCAAACGCAGCCACTGTGCCTATCAAACGCAGCCACTGTGCCATCAAATGCTGCCACTGTGGCCCCCCTGCCCGCTTGCAGTCTGCCCGGCACTTACCCTGTCTCGGTGGGGCAGCGGGTGACATCGACGAGCGGGGTCCTCAATGCATCTCCTCCCATCCTCTCCTCCTGATAGGCATCCAATAGCGGCGCCTGTCGTTTCAGCCAATCAGGTGACGGGTAACAGACCCGAGCACCTGATTGGTGGAGAGGCGGTTCAGTGTTAGGAAAGCGAATATTTATTCACTTTTCTAACACACCTGGGTGGACTGTGAGCGCCAAGCATCGCACTCGCAGTTCACCTATTTTGAAGCCTATTAGTGCTTTAAAAACACCCCTGCCGGTGTAATTCAGGCGCCAAAAAGGGGCCAGGCGTCTGAATAGGGGGGGCAGTGGCGGCCATAGATAGATACACGCTATGCATGAATCTATCTATTTGTGATAGAGGGGTGCCTGGAGAGAGGGGGCGTCGTCCATGCGCCCCTATGGACGCAGCGCCACTGATAAACACATACATACACACACATGCACATATACATAGATGCACACACATACATGCACACACACATGCACGTACACACACACATACATACATGCACATACATATAAACACACATACAGTAGATAAAAAACGGCAGACCTTTACCTTAGCTCTTCCTGCCGGGTACTGCACTGTAGGGGGAGACAAAGAGCACAGCACACACACTGCTTTCACTTTGTAATCAATGTGAGCAGCTCCCTGCACAGTGCCGAATACAGTTCGGCTTAGGATCGGGGAGCTTGTCTCCGCTCCCCCTATCAAAGGACTGTATACAGGGGGCCCTCAAGGGCCCCCTGCAGCAAGGGGCCCGGTCGCCATGGCAACCTCAGCGACCCCTATAATTCCGCCACTGTACTAGAACCATCATGTGCTGGTGGATTAGTTTTTGGTTTTGGTGGTTTTCCGTGCAGGTAATGTTTGAAAGCTTCTTCCACTAGAATTTCAGGAGCCACTGAGCCACTATCGCTTTTTTAGATCTAGAACTGGGACATGATGGTTCCACCATCACCTCTAAAAATTATACTAAGCCCACAGCAGGCAATTCGTATTTACATTTTGAAAGTTGCCATCTTCCCAAATGGGTTACAAACATTCCCAAAGGACAGTTCTGCCGCCTTCGGCAGAACTGTACTAAGGATTCAGACTATGTTGAACTAAGTGAAACCCTTAAAAGAAAGTTTCTTGACAAAAAATATCCTGAAATTCTAGTGGAAGAAGCTTTCAAACATTACCTGCACGGAAAACCACCAAAACCAAAAACTAATCCACCAACACATGATGGTTCTAGTAGGTTTATAACTACCTTCCATAACAAACACAAAGGTATGGAGAAGATCCTAGAAAGGCATTGGGGTATTCTACACCAAGACCCCCATCTAAAAACGTTACTCCCACCTCGCCCCAAAGTCATCTACCGCAGGGCTCCCAATCTTAAAAACAAGATTGCACCCAGTACGTTTAAATCTATTTCGACGATACCGCCTGTACCCACATTGATTCTCCTGGTAGGCATGTACCAATGCCGAAAGGCCTTATGTAAAACCTGTAATTTCGTCCAACATGGACAGAAATCCTTCACCACCAAGGGCAAGACTTACATGCTGAAAGAATTTTTTAACTGTTCGTCTGACTTCGTCATCTACGGCCTAAGTTGTCCTTGTGGCCTATTGTATGTAGGCCGGACAATTAGGGCCTTGAGACGAAGATTTGGTGAACACAGAAGGCTCATCGAGGGGGGAAAAGACCCCCATAGTGTCCCAAAACATTTTGCCTCAGCCCACCCGAGTTCCACGGATGGCCTCAGGGTATGGGTCATTGAACAGATCCCGAGGTCCCTCCCAGCCGCTGAGAGATTCAAGAAGCTTTGTGCCCGTGAGACCTTTTGGATCTACACTCTGGATGTACTCTCGCCAGGAGGAATCAATGAGAGCATCAAGATCGCAACCATCCTATAAATACATTATATACCCCCGTAACATCTGCTTATTCATTAAAATTAATTAAACCAATTGGTGGTCCCAATGGTAATTATATACTGTCCCCTAGAGGTCAAATTGTTTTTTATTGCATCACATGGCTTTTATAAGTCATCAATTATATATGACCCATTTATATGCACTGGTTCCTTCACATGAGTGCTTCCTTCTTCCCTGCTTTGCATGGGTTGTATATATGGGGGCTATACAGCAGAGGTGTATACATGTATATGTGTGTATGTATATATGCGTACCTGTATGTGTATATATATATATATATGTACCAATACCTCTGACTGTAATATTGAGGTCTTTTTAATTAATTATTTGTTTTTAATATTACCATTTAATATTTAAAATTTGTTGGCCCTATACTGCGCTTAATATGCATTGGCCCATTTATTCATTTTTATTTATTTCAATTATGTTCTTATATTTAATTTTTTATATTGTCCTTCCCTTATTGGTTTTTCCTTCCCTCCCCCAATTCTCTTTTAAGTCGCCACTACGATCCATCTGTAGCTTGATGAAGGAGCGCGGCTACCGTGACATCGTAGCCCGTACGCTCAGGAAACGCGTCACTTTCCAGTGACGTCACAGCTCAGCGTCTGCCTTCCACCAGCGTTCCAGGCCTCGCTCTGAATCACATCACCACCGCGGCCGGCTCGAGCGGTGTCCAGCAAAAAGCCCTACGCACGGCAGGCAGCAGAGACACCTGTGATCGATCTGATGGACTCCCCCTTTTTTCATGGTGGATCATAACCGCACTACATGCTGTCTTTTATCCTTCAAAATGTGAGTTGTTTGTACAGTGTTTTTAAATAAATTGGCTTACATACTACACCTAGATGCGCCCCCCCCCCCCCCCCCTTGTGTTTTTTCCTCCATACTACTGACCCCATTGTCCTCACTGCTGATAATCAGAAAAAATATTTTAAAAATCCCAAAAATGTAATCAAATTAAAAATGAATTAATTAAAAATCAATTTAATTGAATAAATGAATTAAACAATAATTTAAATAATACATTGAATACAAAAAAATGAAATAATAAATTAATATATTTAAAAAAATATATTAATTTATTGAATAAAAATAAAAATTATTCAGATTTTAAAAAAATGCATGTCATCTGTTTGTGAGATGCAGACCATGCTGGGGATTGTGGTTCAACCCATGCTGACACATGGCGACCTTCCCTCCATACGGCAGGCTGAGGTTTTGTCCTGGATAAGCCCAGTAGCCTTGCTTCCAGTGATAATCCACCTTGTCTTTGGAGAGGGGATTTGCCTATGCTCACATCCAGCTCCGGGATCCGGCATACAATAGGCAGGGCCTCTTTTAATACTTAATGAACTACACTTCCTGTCCTCCATTGGCTCGGTGTATGGACATCTGCCCCTTAGTGACAAATGTCAGACAAGCCACCACCACCCAATGACATATGTCCCCACCAGACACACAGTGTCTGCACTTAATGATCCCCCATCAATAATAGATGCCAAACACAGTTCCAATTGTCCCTGCGTCAGTGTGTGAACAAAAACTGTGCCGGGCTCTGCCATATGGCGGCATCAGAAAAGCAAAGAAATGGGCTTTATGACAAAGATGACAAGAGGTTGTCATAAAGTGCTCAGATCATCGTAACCAGATCCTCAGTACAGGCGCTGACATACATCTCACTGATGAGCTTTGTTTCTATAAGTGATAACGGCTGGAGGAGCTACGGGTGCAGATTTAGGCTACATCTGATACTGCGCACGTGCTAAAAATATATTTTCAGAATTTGTCCCAAATTAAATAAAAACTCACAGGATGGACTCGGAGGTTGGTGAGTCCGCTTTTCAGTACTGCTCAATCACAACGCATGCTGCCATGCACTGCAATGTGCTGTTAAAACGCATTTCTTTTTTTTTTTTGTTCCCTTTTTTTTTAATCCCTGTGCGATAAAGTACATTGACACACGTGGTCGTGTTTTATGCTCTGCAAACAAGCGCAGCATATCTGCACCAAAGACCCAGAACTGGGCACATGGACAGCGCTGAGTCCTGAACCTGGGCAGATCAACTCAGGTCAGAGCACTCGGTGTGACTGAGCCCCAATATAGTGTGGGCCCCGAATCCTCCCACAAAACGCCCCTCACTATGAACTGACTTCTAGAAGACCACTTCCTTCACATCGCCGATGATACCCATACACCGCCGAATTCTTCACCCCGCCGATTACACCCATACACCGCCGAATTCTTCACATCGCCCATTACACCCATACACCGCCGAGTTCTTCACACCGCCCATTACACCCATACACCGCCAAATTCTTCACATCACCCATTACACCCATACACCGCCAAATTCTTCACATCACCCATTACACCCATACACCGCCGAATTCTTCACAATGCCTATTACACCCATACACCGCCGAATTCTTCACCCCGCCGATGACACCCATACACCGCCGAATTCTTCACACCGCCCATTACACCCATACACCGCCAAATTCTTCACATCACCCATTACACCCATACACCGCCGAATTCTTCACAATGCCTATTACACCCATACACCGCCGAATTCTTCACATCGCCCATTACACACATACACCGCCAAATTCTTCACACCGCCCTTTTACATCCATACACCACCAAATTCTTCCCATCACCCATTACACCCATACACCGCCGAATTCTTCACAACACCCATTACACCCATACACCGCCAAATTCTTCACATCACCCATTACACCCATACACCGCCGAATTCTTCACATCACCCATTAAACCCATACACCCCCAAATTCTTCACACCGCCCTTTTACATCCATACACCACCAAATTCTTCCCATCACCCATTACACCCATACACCGCCAAATTCTTCACATCACCCATTACACCCATACACCGCCAAATTCTTCACATCACCCATTACACCCATACACCGCCAAATTCTTCACATCACCCATTACACCCATACACCGCCAAATTCTTCACACCGCCCTTTTACATCCATACACCACCAAATTCTTCCCATCACCCATTACACCCATACACCCCCAAATTCTTCACACCGCCCTTTTACATCCATACACCACCAAATTCTTCCCATCACCCATTACACCCATACACCGCCAAATTCTTCACATCACCCATTACACCCATACACCGCCAAATTCTTCACATCACCCATTACACCCATACACCGCCGAATTCTTCACATCACCCATTACACCCATACACCGCCGAATTCTTCACATCACCCATTACACCCATACACCGCCAGATTCTTCACATCACCCATTACACCCATACACCGCTGAATTCTTCACAACACCCATTACACCCATACACCGCCGAATTCTTCACAATGCCCATTACACCCATACACCACCGAATTCTTCACACCGCCGGTTACACCCATACACCGCCGAGTTCTTCACAACGCCCATTACACCCATACACCACCGAATTCTTCACAACGCCCATTACACCCATACACCGCCAAATTCTTCACACCACCCATTACACCAATACACTGCCGAGTTCTTCACATCGCCGATTACACCCATACACCGCCGAATTCTTCACACCACCCATTACACCAATACACTGCCGAGTTCTTCACATCGCCGATTACACCCATACAACGCCGAATTCTTCACACCGCCCATTAACCCTATACACCGCCGAATTCTTTACACCGCCCATTACACCCATACACCGCTGAATTCTTCACACCGCCCATTAACCCCATACACCGCCAAATTCTTTACACCTCCCATTACCCCCATACACCGCCAAATTCTTTACACCGCCCATTACACCCATACACCGCTGAATTTTTTACACCGCCCATCACACCCATACACAGCCGAATTCTTCACATCGCCCATTACCCCCATACACCGCCAAATTCTTTACACCGCCCATTACACCCATACACCGCTGAATTTTTTACACCGCCCATTACACCCATACACCGCTGAATTCTTCACATCGCCCATTACACCCATACACCGCCGAGTTCTTCACATCGCCCATTACACCCATACACCGCCGAATTCTTCACAACGCCCATTACACCCATACACTGCCGAATTCTTCACACCGCCGGTTACACCCATACACCGCCGAATTCTTCACACCGCCCATTACACCCATACACCGCCAAATTCTTTACACCGCCCATACACCGCCAAATTCTTTACACCGCCCATACACCGCCAAATTCTTCACATCGCCCATTACACCCATACACTGCAAAATTCTTTACACCGCCCATTACACCCATACACCGCCAAATTCTTCACATCACCCATTACACCCATACACCGCCGAATTCTTCACAACGCCCCTTACACCCATACACCGCCAAATTCTTCACACCGACGGTTACACCCATACACCGCCGAGTTATTCACAACGCCCATTACACCCATACACCACCGAATTCTTCACAACGCCCATTACACCCATACACCACCGAATTCTTCACACCACCGGTTACACCCATACACCGCCAAATTCTTCACACCGCCCATTACACCCATACACCGCTGAATTTTTTACACCGCCCATTACACCCATACACCGCCGAATTCTTCACACCACCGGTTACACCCATACACCGCCAAATTCTTCACACCGCCCATTACACCCATACACCGCCGAATTCTTCACAACGCCCCTTACACCCATACACCGCCGAATTCTTCACACCGACGGTTACACCCATACACCGCCGAGTTATTCACAACGCCCATTACACCCATACACCACCGAATTCTTCACAACTCCCATTACACCCATACACCACCGAATTCTTCACACCACCGGTTACACCCATACACCGCCAAATTCTTCACACCGCCCATTACACCCATACACCGCTGAATTTTTTACACCGCCCATTACACCCATACACCGCCAAATTCTTTACACCTCCCATTACCCCCATACACCGCCAAATTCTTTACACCGCCCATTACACCCATACACCGCTGAATTTTTTACACCGCCCATTACACCCATACACAGCCGAATTCTTCACATCGCCCATTACCCCCATACACCGCCAAATTCTTTACACCGCCCATTACACCCATACACCGCTGAATTTTTTACACCGCCCATTACACCCATACACCGCTGAATTCTTCACATCGCCCATTACACCCATACACCGCCGAGTTCTTCACATCGCCCATTACACCCATACACCGCCGAATTCTTCACAACGCCCATTACACCCATACACTGCCGAATTCTTCACACCGCCGGTTACACCCATACACCGCCGAGTTTTTCACATGACCCATTACACCCATACACCGCCAAATTCTTTACACCGCCCATACACCGGCAAATTCTTCACATCGCCCATTACACCCATACACTGCTAAATTCTTTACACCGCCCATTACACCCATACACCGCCAAATTCTTCACATCACCCATTACACCCATACACCGCCGAATTCTTCACAAGCCCATTACACCCATACACCGCCGAATTCTTCACACCGACGGTTACACCCATACACCGCCGAGTTCTTCACAACGCCCATTACACCCATACACCACCGAATTCTTCACAACGCCCATTACACCCATACACCACCGAATTCTTCACACCACCGGTTACACCCATACACCGCCAAATTCTTCACACCGCCCATTACACCCATACACCGCTGAATTTTTTACACCGCCCATTACACCCATACACCGCCAAATTCTTTACACCTCCCATTACCCCCATACACCGCCAAATTCTTTACACCGCCCATTACACCCATACACCGCTGAATTTTTTACACCGCCCATTACACCCATACACCGCTGAATTCTTCACATCGCACATTAAACCCATACACCGCCGAATTCTTCACACCGCCCATTACACCCATACTCCGCCAAATTCTTTACACCGCCCATACACCGCCAAATTCTTCACATCGCCCATTACACCCATACACTGCTAAATTCTTTACACCGCCCATTACACCCATACACCGCCAAATTCTTTACACCGCCCATACACCGCCAAATTCTTCACATCGCCCATTACACCCATACACTGCTAAATTCTTTACACCGCCCATTACACCCATACACCGCCAAATTCTTCACATCACCCATTACACCCATACACCGCCGAATTCTTCACACCGACGGTTACACCCATACACCACCGAATTCTTCACAACGCCCATTACACCCATACACCACCGAATTCTTCACACCACCGGTTACACCCATACACCGCCAAATTCTTCACACCACCCATTACACCAATACATTGCCGAGTTCTTCACATCACCCATTACACCCATACACCACTGAATTCTTTACACCGCCCATTACACCCATACACCGCCGAGTTCTTCACATCGCCCATTACACCCATACACCGCCGAATTCTTCACACCGCCCATTACACCAATACACCGCCGAGTTCTTCACGTTGCCCATTACACTCATACACCGCTGAATTCTTCACATCGCCCTTTACACGCATACACAGCCGAATTCTTCATATCGGCCATTACACCCATACACCGCCGAGTTCTTCACATCCCCCATTACCCCCATACACCGCCGAATTCTTCATATCACCCATTACACCCATACACCGCCGAGTTCTTCACATCGCCCATTACACCCATACACCGCCGAATTCTTCACACCGCCGATTGCACCCATACACCGCCAAATTCTTCACACCGCCGATTACACCCATACACTTCCGAGTTCTTCACACCGCCGATTACACCCATACACCGCCAAGTTCTTAACGCCGCCGATTACACCCATACACCGCAGAATTCTTCACATCGCCCATTCCACCCATACAGCGCCAAATTCTTCACATCGCCCATTACACCCATACACCGCCGAGTTCTTCACATCGCCCATTACACCCATACACCTCCAAATTCTTCACATCGCCCATTACAGCCATGCACCACCGAGTTCTTCACATTGCCCATCACACCCATACACCGCCGAATTCTTCACATCGCCCATTACAGGCATGCACCACCGAGTTCTTCACATCGCGCATTACACCCATACACCGCTGAATTCTTTACACCGCTCATTACACCCATACACCACCGAGTTCTTCACACCGCCGATTACACCCATACACCGCTGAGTTCTTCACATCTTCACACCGCCGATTACACCCATGCACCGCCGAGTTCTTCACATCGCCCATTACACCGCCGAGTTCTTCACATCGCCCATTACACCCATAAACCGCCAAGTTCTTCACATCGCCCATTACACCGCCAAATTCTTCACACCGCCGATTACACCCATACACTGCCGAATTCTTTACACCACAGCTGATTACACCCATACACAAACACCACACAAGAATCAAGCCTTCGCTGTTCACATGCATCTGCGTGGCTTGTGGATATCTGGGGTGAGGGATGGGATGAGCAACCCTGACATAGACATCCTAGATAGATAAAAAATGGATAAAGATTTATAATTAATAGATAGATAATAGATAACATAATGGATAGAAAGGTAATTGATGAATTGATAGATATTGATAGATAGTAAGATACTAGATTAAATGATAGAATATTGAATAGGAAGATGGATAAATGGATATATACGTTGTAGGAGATAGATATATAAATGATGACTAGATAGATATGGAAACCAGACAGACTAATGAATAGATGGATAGATAGAATAATGGATAGATTAATGAATAGTTGGCTAGATAAATTATGACTAGATAGTTAATAGATAAAAAATGAATGGATAGATAGAAAGATAGATTTATAATTGTTGAATAATAAATGATATTATTAATTGTTGATAATAGATAACACGGATAGAAAGATAATTGATGAATTGATAGATAGTAAGATACGAGATAAAATGATAGAATATTGAATAGGAAGATAGATAAATGGATAGATATGTTGTAGGAGATAGATAAATGAATAGTTAGATAGATAAATTACGACTAGATAGTTAGATAATAGATAAAAAATGATAAAATGGATAGAAAGATAGTTGATAAATTGATAAATTGATAAAATAATGAACAGTTGGAGAGATAGATAAGTGATGCCTAGATAGATAGATAATAGATAAAAAAAATGAATATATATATATATATAGATAGATATAGATAGATAGATCTCTATCTAGATATATATAGATAGATCTATATATATCTATAGATATATATAGATGTCTACATAGATATCTATATATATCAATATAGATATCTATATATATCTATCTACCTATCGATAGATAGATAGATAGATAGATAGATAGATAGATAGATAGATAGATAGATAGATAGATAGATAGATAGATAGATAGATAGACAGTAGATATATATAGATAGATAGATTTATAGTTGCTGAATAGTTAAAATAATAATAGACAGAAAGATAATTGATAGAGATAGATGGAAAGATACTAGATAAAATCATAGATGAATAAATAGCTATGGAAACAAGATAATGAATGAAAAGCTAGATTGAAACATTATCCCAACTCCAGAATTACGTGAAACATTCAGAATACCTCATTCAGAAACATTCCGATACCTTCAGATCAAAAAAATTTTTCACACCTTTCACAAATACAGACACTCCTTTACACCAATTTACTAAGTTTAATCCACTTGTATAAAAGATCCACATGTCAAGAAACAAATGTCTTTTATCTACTCCCATTTACTGACTAATATTAATTTAGATAAACCATCCTATGTTCAGAAATGGGAGCAGGACCTAGGACGAACTCTTGAGGATATGGAATGGTCAAGTATCTGGCTGGCCACTAAAACCTCTTCTGATAATATTTTAGCGATGGAAACAAATTACAAAGTTCTGACTCGTTGGTACTTAGTTCCTTCCAGAATCGCAAAATATGTTCCAACTTACTCAGCTCTTTGCTTTCGTGGCTGCCCAGACCTGGGCACACATTTGCATGTCTGGTGGACCTGCCCGGTAGCCCAGATCTTTTGGAAGAAAATTTTTGCCATGGCCTCTG
This sequence comes from Lithobates septentrionalis, assembly GCA_037952835.1. Taxonomy (NCBI): domain Eukaryota; kingdom Metazoa; phylum Chordata; class Amphibia; order Anura; family Ranidae; genus Lithobates; species Lithobates septentrionalis. Next base: position 488,680 of record JBBDGP010003001.1, read on the forward strand.
AAATGTTCAAATTTAAAATTCACCCTGATACTACCATGGCTTTGCTCAACTTAAAACCGGTATACCTAACACATATACAATTCAAGCTGTTGATCCTCCAACTACTGACAGCCGCTAGACAAACAATTGCGAAAGCCTGGAAATCCCCTTCACTAGGAGTGGCTGAGACAAAAAATAGAATGAATAATTTCATGATTCACTGTAAAATGGTTGCTATAGAAAATAATCTTATACCAAAATTTTAGAAATTATGGAACCCATGGATTACATTTTTCACCGCATCATCTATGGATGAAAAAGTCCTATTGCCATGGTAGTGGTTAAAATTGACTGGTCTTAATCTTTACTCATTTCCATATGGCTCTCGAGACCAATCTGGTGAACTCCTTCTCCCCCTCTCCTCTCTCTTCTTCTATATTCCTGTTTATTCCTACTCTCTTCTTGTCTGTCCCCTACCTTTCTTTTTTTTTCTCTATTGCTTGTGAACATGGTACTATTTAAGTTCATTGTTCTTTTTATAATGTAATGAATTGCTCTCATTGTATATCTTTAGCTTTAGATTGGCTGATTAATTCAGCAATAACTTCCAGTCTTTAGATTCCCCACACTATTTCCTTTTTATGTAAAATGTAATCTTTGCATATGATTTGTTTTCTCTTGTTTATTTTGTTTTTCTACTTATCTTTAATTTTCCTATATAATAGCAAAATTAGACTCTATCTGTTCATATGTGATTATTCAACATATACGTTTTGCTGATTGTTGTATATTCGATAAAATCTTTTGACAAGGAAAAGCTAGATTGATTTATAATTGCTGAATAGATGGATAATAGATAAAATAATGGCTAGAAAGATAATTGCTCAATTGATAGATATAGCTAGATAGAAAGATACAATGATAGATAAATATTGAATAGATAGATAGATAGATAGATAGATAGATAGATAGATAGATAGATAGATAGATAGATAGATAGATAGATAGATAGATAGATAGATAGATAGATAGATAGATAGATAGAGAGATAGAGAGATAGATAGAGATAGATAGAGAGAAAGAGAGAAAGAGAGATAGAGTTGAAAGAGAGATAGAGAGATAGAGAGAAAGAGAGATAGAGAGAAAGAGAGATAGAGAGATAGAGAGAAAGAGAGAAAGAGAGATAGAGAGAAAGAGAGAAAGAGAGATAGAGAGAAAGAGAGATAGAGAGATAGAGAGAAAGAGAGATAGAGAGAAAGAGAGATAGAGAGATAGAGAGATAGAGAGAAAGAGAGAAAGAGAGATAGAGAGAAAGAGAGATAGAGAGAAAGAGAGATAGAGAGAAAGAGAGATAGAGAGAAAGAGAGATAGAGAGATAGAGAGATAGAGAGATAGAGAGAAAGAGAGATAGAGAGATAGAGAGAAAGAGAGATAGAGAGATAGAGAGAAAGAGAGATAGAGAGATAGAGAGAAAGAGAGAAAGAGAGATAGAGAGATAGAGAGATAGAGAGAAAGAGAGATAGAGAGATAGAGAGAAAGAGAGATAGAGAGATAGCGAGATAGAGAGAAAGAGAGATAGAGAGAAAGAGAGAAAGAGAGATAGAGAGAAAGAGAGATAGAGAGAAAGAGAGATAGAGAGATAGAGAGAAAGAGAGATAGAGAGATAGAGAGAAAGAGAGATAGAGAGAAAGAGAGATAGAGAGATAGAGAGAAAGAGAGATAGAGAGAAAGAGAGATAGAGAGATAGAGAGAAAGAGAGATAGAGAGATGGAGAGATGGAGAGATAGAGAGATAGAGAGATAGAGAGATGGAGAGATGGAGATATATATAGAGAGATAGATAGATAGATAGATAGATAGATAGATAGATAGATAGATAGATAGATAGATAGATAGATAGATAGATAGATAGATAGATACGAGATACCGGTATATTGTAGGTGATATAGATAGATAAATGATGAACAGATAGATATGGAAACAAGATAGACAGATAAATTATGACTATATAGTGAGATAATAGATAGCAAATGAATAGATAGAAAAATAGATAGATTTATAATTGCTGAATAGATAGATAATAGATAAAATGGATAGAAAGATAATTGATCAATTGATACATATAAAAAAAATACTAGATAGATAGATAATGAAAAGCTGTGGAAACAAAATAATGAATAGATAATAGTTAAAAACAATAGATAAAATAATGCATAGAAAGATAATTCGATAGATACTGTATATAAATTATTATTTATAAAAGATGATTTAAAATGAATCGATAGATAATAGATAATAGATATCTGGATGGGCCACCAAGGTACAATCTTTAATAATGGGCCCCGCATGCAGCGCTGGGGATTTGACATCAAACACAGGACAGATCCCTCACACCTGCTTCCATTAAACGTCGGACAATCTAATCTTGTTGGGCAGACAGCTGAGAATGATTAGCGCAGTAATCGCAGGAAGTGGACGTCAGGCGGGACGCACGCCATATGTTGAGCCTCTCTAATGAATTTATTGCATATTTCTAGTGGCCGGTCCTGTGCAGACTGTACACGGAGGACGAGGATTGTCGTCAGCGGGGTGATAATGCGGAATTGTTCTATCGGGCTCGTTGTATGTCGATATGTTGATATAACAGGACGGAATTGTTCTGATTCAGAAATCGGAGTATAATGTAAAATCCGGGGCGTCATGAAGGATGGAATCTCCATATGAATGTTGTGGTTTTGTGCTTCTCCCTGCCCACACTGTATAATGAGCCCGTCGTCTGCTGGACACCAGCCTATTGTCCGCCTTCCTCCTTCCATGGAGTCCGGCAGACTGTGTAACCATTATTGTGTTTTCTGGACAGGAACGTTTGGCTCATAGACATGGGTGCAGAAATGTACCCACCACCCCTACAGAACTTCTATATCCTGGCCACCTCTTAGACACACCCCAGTCACAGGCAGAAGGTAGGGATGAGCGAAATTGACCGTTTTAATTTCTCAGAAATTGTGGCAAAAAATCTGAAAAAATGTTGGTGAAATCTTGCCATTTTGAAATGAGAGGAGGAATAATGGTGATTTTTAAAGCTGAACTCAACATATTAACTAATCAACATAGAATGTAGGTGCCCCCCTCCTTCATATATGCAATATATAATGTTTGTTTTGTCAGGGGGGGTTACTAATAGAGAATATTTTTCACCTTACTTCACAGTCCCACACATATCCCTTAACCCCCTCCTGCCACAGCCCTTTAACTGGGTCTCAAGGTGGGGTAGCAGGATGGACTTGCTGGTCACGCAACCACTGTGATTGGCTGTCACATTCAGGGCCCAGACAAGGGGTGGGCAGGAGGGACGGCTGCCCTGGGCACTGTGCTATCATGTGGAGTGTTGGGGCGCTATGAGGAGATTGGGAGAGAGGAGGATTTGAGTTGGGTGGGGGAATTTGGAGGGTAGAAGGAAGTAAGAATTGTTCTAGGAGAGGAAATTTGGGGGTGGGTGGTGTGCTAGGAAAGGTGATTTGGGGGATTTGTATTGGGGGAGGGAGGTTGGGGAAAGAAGATTTGTGCTAGAACAGATGATGTGGTCGAGGAGGGAGGGGATGTGTGCTAGGAGGGGAAATTTTGGGGGTCGGGGGGGGGGGTATTTGTGCTAGGATGGGGGGGGACTTGTGCTGTGAGGGGAAATTTGAGGGGTAGAGTGCTAAGAGGAGTGTTTATTTATGGGGGGGGGGGTTGTAGAGAGAAAGAATTTGAGCTGGAGGGGGGGGGATTTGTGTTTGGAGGGGCAATTTCAGCAGTGGGGTGGATTTGTCCTGGGAGGAGGGGGAATTTATGCTTAGGGTGTAAACATGAAATTTAGCGCTCTATTTTTTTTTGGGGGGGGGGGATTATTTCTAGCACATAGTGCTTTTTTGGGATGGGGGGCGCAGTTTGGCTTGTTCGCCCTGGGCTTTAGATAGCTTTGTCCTGGCACTGGTCACATGATTTGGCTCCCAATCATAGCTAGAGACAAGGAGCTGTTGGTGACAGCTCAGTCACCGTGCTGGTAGCGTGCAATAAGCGCTGTCTCAAGAGAGAAACCTCAGCCACCATGGACACATATGTGCGGCAGAAAGGAGGGTGGGCCTTACCAGCCACACATATGTGTTCATGGCAGCTGAGCTTTTTGTGCTGAGAGCATGCTTGCTGCATACTCTTAGCACCGTGACTGAGTTGTCAGAAGGTCGGCAAGAGGTTATAAAAAGTTGACCCCCCCCAATCAGGTGCATATTATTCTTGGGTGCAATATGTACGGTGCACACTGGCCCTGTGGAGGGTAGGGCCCACTGTGTCCTTACACAATGCTCCCATGGAGGAGCTGCTGTCGCTGCAACTGTCCTCTAATATGCCCTCCTCCACTGAACCGCGCAAGCCTGGAGTCGCTGCCCGAACCCCACTAGCCTGGAACCGCTGCCCAGACCCCGCACCCGCTAGCCAGGAGCCGCTGCCCGAACCCCGCTAGTCTGGAGCCGCTGCCCAGACCCCGCTAGTCTGGAGCCGCTGCCCAGACCCCGTACCCGCTAGCCTGGAGCCACTGCCCAAACCCCGCTAGCCTGGAGCCGCTGCCTGGGCACCGCACCAACTAGCCTGGAGCCGCTGCCTGAACCCCGCTAGCCTGGAGCTGCTGCCTGAACCCCCCTAGCCGGGAGCCGCTGCCTGGGCGCCGCACCCTCTAGCTTGGAGCCGCTGCCTGAACCCCGCTAGCCTGGAGCCGCTGCCTGAACCGCGCTAGCCTGGAGTCGCTGCCCGAACCCCGCTAGCCTGGAGCCGCTGCCCAGAACCCGCTAGCCTGGAGCTGCTGCCCAGACCCCGCACCCGCTAGCCTGGAGCCACTGCCCCAACCCCGCTAGCCTGGAGCCGCTGCCCAGACCCCGTACCCGCTAGCCTGGAGCCTCTGCCCAAACCCCGCTAGCCTGGAGCCGCTGCCTGGGCACCGCACCCACTAGCCTGGGCACCGCACCCACTAGCCTGGAGCCGCTGCCTGAACCCCGCTAGCCTGGAGCCGCTGCCTGAACCCCGCTAGCCTGGAGCCGCTGCCTGAACCCCGCTAGCCTGGAGCCGCTGCCCAGACCCCACACCCACTAGCCTGGAGCCGCTGCCCGAACCTCGCTAGCCTGGAGCCGCTGCCCAGACCCCGCACCCACTAGCCTGAAGCCGATGCCCGAACCCCGCTAGCCTGGAGCCGCTGCCCAGACCCCGCACCCGCTAGCCTGGAGCCGCTGCCCGAACCCTGCTAGCCTGGAGCCGCTGCCCAGACCCCGCACCCGCTAGCCTGGAGCCGCTGCCCGAACCCTGCTAGCCTGGAGCCGCTGCCCAGACCCCGCACCCGCTAGCCTGGAGCCGCTGCCCGAACCCTGCTAGCCTGGAGCCGCTGCCCAGACCCCGCACCCGCTAGCCTGGAGCCGCTGCCCGAACCTTGCTAGCCTGGAGCCGCTGACTGCACCCCGCTGCGCTTGATGACACTCCCCATCTATCTTGGCTGGACCAACCGGCAGATGTGCAGGGGGTGTGTGGTTAGTGCCGCGCCAATCGGGGGGGGGAGGGTTGTTTGCCGCACCCCCCCAAAGAAAATCCCACCAGCAACCACTGTTAGATTCATTAACAACATGGACACAGAGGAACAAACAGGGATTTCTTTTGAATAACAAAAGGTAGGAATCTGCAACAAAGGTTGTTCCAATCCTTGTAATGTACATCGATCACCCCGAGGGGAATGTTTTTTCTCAACAAAAGTGGAGTTAAAAAAAAAAGCCTGAATTCATCTGGAAATGGTCCTGCTTAAATGTGGATGGGGGTCTATACTTTTCCTCTAACACGTTGTTCTATGATGCAGAGTGTATAGACATAGAGCGGGCGATCAGCTGTCCCTGACATGGACACTCTAAAATGATCCCCCGTCCACAAGGGACTGTAATAGAATACCGAGCCTGCCAGATGAGATTCTGTACTGCTGCAGGCGAGTCAGGAAATATCTCATACAGAAGTGAATAAAGTGTACAGAGCCTCGAAGGGAAGTGTCCTTTATTTATGACTTCTGTAACAAAATGCCTTTCATGAAGACCTGTCCAGCTGTTCCATCAAGAGCCGCCTTTCTCAACCTTCCTACCTGAAGAAACCCTTGAAATAATTTTTAGGTCTCAGAGAACTCCCGGTAAAACCAGTTCATTGGGGGGGTCAGTAAAAAAGGGAAAAATGTACCCCTTACAGACAGCTAAAAAGATCATTGGTCATCTAAGGGCCCACCCTGGTTATGGATGCAACACTCAGGGAAACAACTTGTATTCCTTAACCACTTGCTTACCGGGCACTTATACCCCCCTTCCTGCCCAGACCAATTTTCAGCTCTCACACTTTGAATTGGGCGGTCATGCAACACTGATACCACCCAAGATACATTGTTATATTTTTTTCACACAAATAGAGCTTTCTTTTGGTGGTATTTAATCAGTTTGTTTTTAATTTTTTGCTAAAAAAATAAACGAAAAAAGACAAAATTTTGAAAAAAACAAAAAAAAAGTGGTTTCATAGTTTGTTACAAAATTTTGAAAACGGGTAATTTTTCTCCTTCATTGATGTACTAATGGGCACTAATAGGCTGCACTGATGGGCACTGATAACTGATGGGTGTCACTGATTGCAATGGTAGGCAGCGGTGGGTGATACTGATAGGCAGTACTGATGGGTGGCACTGATAGGCGGCACTGATCACTGATGGGTGGCACTGATGGGCACTGGTAGGCACCGGTGGGTGACACTGATAGGCAGCACTGATGGGTGGCACTGATAGGCGGCACTGATCACTGATGGGTGGCACTGATGGGCACTGGTAGGCACCGGTGGGTGACACTGATAGGCAGCACTGATGGGAACTGGTAGGCACCGGTGGGTGACACTGATAGGCAGCACTGATGGGTGGTACTGATAGATGGCACTGATAGGCGGCACTGATCACTAATGGGTGGCACTGATGGGCACTGGTAGGCACCGGTGGGTGACACTGATAGGCACTGATCACTGATGGGCACTGGTAGGCACCAGTGGGTGACACTGATAGGCAGCACTGATGGGTGGTACTGATAGGCGGCACTGATAGGCACTGATCAGAGGCACTGATGGGCACTGATTGGCAGCACTGGTGGACATTTATAGGTGGCACTGGTAGGTGGCACTGAGCACTGGTACGTGGCACTGAGCACTGGTAGGTGGCACTGTGGGCACTGGTAGGTGGCACTGGTGGGTACTGATAGGCACAGATGAGGCAGCCGCGGCTCTCTGTGTGAGGGATCGATGTCCCTCTGACAGAAGCCGGTGATCTGTCAGGTTTTTTTTTCCCCTCACGCTGTCACAGGGGTCGCTCAGGCAGCTCACGCACAGAAGAATGTCATATGACCGCCTCCCAGGAATTAAGGCCCGCGCTGTAGCCTTCATTCGGCTATAGCGCGGGGCTGGAGGAGGTTAAAGTGGAACTGCAGTCTACACCTCGTGTTACTCATCTGATCCCTTTTCTGGCTGTGGACTTTCTTATATACATTATTTATTACACGGACTTTACCTATTGTATGCGCTGCACCGTTTTTACTACAATCATTTTTTTTACTACAATCATTTTCTACTCCCACTGACCACAGTTCGGCCCCCCTAAAGTCTGAAGGGTAGTAAACTTGACCCTCTTTTAGAAAGTTTGGAGACCCCTGGTCTAAGCGAAAATCAAAAATGTTAAGTTCTCACCAGAACTGAGAAGAAATCTTACTATGGGGACACTTGTTTCGGTGACCACTACATAAGAGGGGGTTTCCTTCAACATGAAAATTCCCTGCTGTGTCCAAAGGACAGGAAATTAAGAGACCCCCACAAACAAGGCCCTCTTACCAGTCTGCGGGTGTCAATTCCCAAACATCCCCCCCCCCCCCCCGGTATCAGCATCACATGACCAACCAGACCAATCAGGGATCATCTCTGTTTAATAAAAAACAGAAGTAAGTTCTGCACAAAGAGCGTTTATGAATACAAATGTAATTCGCTGATTTAGGTGCTGTAGTCATTGGGTCCCTTGGGCCCTGTGGTACTTGTTGTGTGGCCCTAAAGCCTTAGCAGTCAGTAGGGGGATCATTTATTTGTAATGGGACTGGTTCAAGTCATCAATTGCCATATGTCTACAGCATTACAAAAACAGAATATTATCTGCGGCCTCTTGCTGATGTCAGGGCCACAGCTGGGGGTCCCGGTATCCACTGGGTGGTCTTCGTTCAGTGCAAGGCGCCACCCCAGCCAGAAAAAAAAAACAAATGCTATTGTCCCCATGAGCTCAGGTGTCACGGTATCAAGACATCGGTCTTCTTGCCAACGTAACTGGAATAAATAAATGTTTATAGCGCAGTAGCCTATGACTGTAATGAGATCTGATGGCTGATTGGCTGCTACGGACTTGCACTTTTCAAAGTTTTATTTGGTCTGAAATAGTATTTTTCTGCTTTTCCAAATCTGCTTCCAATCTTGCAGAGAACGAGCAAACATCAGACACCTGCTGTCATTTAGAGATAATTTCTAACAGATTTAAGCTGTACTGTATATCAGCAACGATGAACAGAGCCAATCTGAACATTCCAGTGTAGCGGGCGAGGATTGTGATAGAATTTTGTTTAATAAAAGACGGTTTGTAAATTTTAAATAACACATTGTTGTGTTCTGTTTCAAATTCCGCTTTATGTGTTGACAATGGTCTCCTTAGGCTCAATTCACATCTATGCATGTTGCTATTGAGGGTTTCTGCAGTGCTTTTTGCGGTGCTTGCCACGTTTATGGACACGCGTTTTTACCGCGATTTGCGTTTTTTTTCACTGTATATAACTGGTTGCTAAGGAGGGGGCCAGGAAGCCGGCCGCCGCGTCCTTAACAACCGATGAGTCATCAGCTGTCAGCGGGCTTCCCCGCTGAATGTGAAAAAAAAAGAATTTCCGGCTAAAAAAAACAACGTAAAAATAAAAACAGTGTGGGGTCCCCCCCCGGGTCCATACCAGGCCCTTGGGTCTAGTATGGATTCAGAAGGGACCACCCCACGCCAAAATTTTAAAAAAATGGCGTGGGGGTCCCCCCAAAATCCATACCAGACCCTTACTTATCCAGGCATGCAGCCCCGCAGGCCAGGAATGGGAAAGGACGAGCGAGCGCTCCCCCCCTTGTACCATACCAGGCTGCATGCCCTCAACATGGGGGGATGGGTGCTTTAGGGCAGGGGGGGCTCTGTGCCTCCCACCCCAAAGCATCTTTCCCCCCATGTTGAGGGCTCTGCGCCCCCCCCCCCAAAAAACAGTGTGGGGTCCCCCCCAGGTCCATACCAGGCCCTTGGGTCTAGTATTGATTCGGAGGGGACCCCCCCACACCAAAATTTTAAAAAATGGCGTGGGGGTTCCCCCCGAAATCCATATCAGACCCTTACTTATCCGAGCATGCAGCCCGGCAGGCCAGGAAAGGGAGGGGACGAGCGAGCACCCCCCCTGAACTATACCAGGCTGCATGCCCTCAACATGGGGGGATGGGTGCTTTAGGGCAGGGGGGCTCTTTGCCTCCCACCCCAAAGCATCTTTCCCCCCATGTTGAGGGCTCTGCGCCCCCCCCCACCTCAAAGCACCTATCCCCCCCATGTTGAGGGCTCTGCGCCCCCCACCCCAAAGCACCTTGCCCCCATGTTGACGGGGACAAGGGTCTCTTCCTGACAACCCTTGCCCGGTGGTTGTCGGGGTCTGCGGGCAGGGGGCTTATCGGAATCTGGAAGCCCCCTTTAACAAGGGTGCCTCCAGATCCCGGCCTCCCCCCCTATGTGAATGAGTATGGGGTACATTGTACCCCTACCTATTCACCAAAAAAATGTAGTGTAGTGTTAAAAGATACAGTAGACAGTTTTTGACAAGTCTTTTAATAAAAATATCTTCTTCCCCTTCTTCCTTCTTCCTCCGGTCTTCCTCCATCTTCTCCCGCATCTTCCTCCTCCAGGTTTCTCCTTCTTCCGCTCTTCTTCTTTCTTCTGTCTTCTTTGTCCGGTGTTCTTCCTCTGCCGCTGCCGACCCTCCTCCGATGCTGCGTCCCGCTGATCTGTCCGCGCCAATGTCAAGCATTTCTTAGATAACGATGGGGGCATGGCAATCTGATTACATCATCCAGAGGCCCCGCCCCTTGTCAGTGGGTGACCACATTGTCTGGATAGACTGGGTCTAATGCCGCGTACACACGATCGGAAACGCCGCCAGCAAAACTCCGATGAGAGTTTTTTGTCGGAAAATCTGACCGTGTGTATGCTCCATCGGTCTTTTGCTGGCGGAATTTCAGCCAGCAAAAGATTGAGAGCAGGTTCTCTATTTTTCGGCCAGGAAAAGTTCCTATCCAAAAATGCATTCGTCTGTATGCAATTCGGACACGCAAAAAATCACGCATGCTCGGAAACAATTTGACGCATGCTCGGAAGCATTAAACTTCATTTTCTCGGCTCGTGGCAGTGTTGTACGTCACCGCGTTCTTGATGGTCGAAAGTCCAGAGAACTTTTGTGTGACCGTGTTTATGCAAGGCAAGCTTGAGCAGAATTCCGTCGGAAAAAAAACATCCAAGATTTTTCTGGTGGAAATTCCGATCGTGTGGACGCGGCATTAGGCTCAATTCACACTAATGAATTTTTTATCGCATTTTACAGAAATGCAGGGAATTTTTTTAACATGGGTTCCTATGGAACTCATTCACATCGATGCATTTTTGTGCCTCTGCGTTTTTGGAAAGGGTCGGGGACTTTTTTTCCCGCAAAATGCAGCGTTTTGCATGTAATAGACTTCAATGGACCTGCATCCAAAACGCAAGTACCATGTTTTTACCCCGATTTTGCCGCGATTTATGGTTTTTAAATTTATTGTTACACTGTACTGTATATAGCTGGTTGCCAATATGGTCACCTGCACCACCAACAGGCAACTTAACTCTTCAATATAACACAGAAGTTCACCTTTGGGACATGTTACATGTTCCACCCATTTTTAGGATGGGGGTACTTGAGGACTGAGGTTGAGAACCACTGGCTTAAATTGTTACTAAACCCACAACAGTAAAATTAGTGTGTATATGGAGTAAAGCATGCCTGTTATACTCACTGTGGAATCTAAGGGGTTAATCCTCCGCGTTGTGTATAAAGGCTGTGTTATCCTGTCTTCTCTGATCCTCCCCTTCTTCAACTAACTCCAACCCATCCACTGAAAGAACAAAGACTTGGAGGCACTCTGCACATGCTCAGTTTGGTGTGTATTACTAGTTTTTTTTTTCTTGGGAGGGTGCGTGTAATCAGTATAGGACCAGCACTGTCCAGACAGAGGGTCAGGGGAAAATGAAAACTCCTCCTAGAAGCTTTAACCAGACACTGATAGAAGTCACAAGACTGCTATATACTGCTGATGAGAAAAGGTATTTTGCAGTTTATAGTTACTAAAATAATTGCATTTCCATGTTCTGTGTACTGTGGGAGACCAGATATAGTGAATGCAGAGTCCTGGGTTTAGTATCACTTTAAGGAAAGATTCCATAGTGGAAGGGGCACAGAAAGCAATTCAAATCTGACAATGGCTCCAACCTTTCCTCTCTCGATCCTGGAATTCAGCTCCAGGTGGATACAAAAGACACAAATTAATGCAGCTCTGTATTCATAGTACAATCATTTTTTTTTTTTTTTTATGGCAAGCAGTGTAAGTACCAGAAATTACCCTGATTTGTCCCTTTTCAGAGCTCAGACTGGGAGAGGGAGAATCAGTACAACGACCCCATAAGTTGTGTTGCGCTAACAAGAGCTCCATGCGTATCACCGCTGCCTGCAGTGGCCCAAATGCAGCACATTTTTTCTGAAATCCCCCATTCAGAAAATACACAGCATTTTGGCCACTAGATGGGGCTTAAGATGCTAGGAAATCATAGCATTATGCCGCCTACACATGACCGGACTTTTCAACAGCAAAGGTCCGACGGAACGAATCCGCCGGACAATTTGATCGTGTGTGGGCTTCATCGGACCTCTGCTGTCGAAAAATCAGACGGACTTTAGATTTAGAACATGTTTCAAATCTTTCCGAGGGACTCGAGTCCGGTCGAAAAATCCGCTCGTCTGTATGCTAGTCCGACGGATAAAAAAACGACGGCTATTGGCTACTGGCTATAAACTTCCTTATTCTAGTCCCTTTGTACGTCATCACGTTTAAACGAACGGACTTTAGTCTGTTCGTGTGTGGGCAAGTCCGGTCGTTCGAAAGTCCGTGGTAACTCCGTCGAAAGTCCGTCGGAAAGACCGTCAGACCTTTGATGCTGAAAAGTCCGCCCGTGTGTACGCGGCATTAGAGAAAATACAGATCAATTCATGCAGCTTGGCAAGTGCTTGTGACATGTTTTATAGGAAGATCCATGGCGTCTTTTCAGCAGGCAATGGTGGGGGGGGACGTAGTTCCGGCACTTCCAGCGCCTCCAGCACTGATTGTACAGTATGTAATGGCAAGGGGTGGTGGGGGTGTCCTGGACAGTCTACTGTTGGTGGCTGCTGGGGGACCTATTGTCATTGAGGGGGGGTCTATTTTTTCTCGTGAGATCTATTGTTGTTGAGGGATCTATTGTTGCTGGAGGGTCATTATATATTGGAGGTCTTATATATTGCTGCAATGGTTCTACTGTTGAGGGAGGGGTCCACTGTTGCTGGCTGTTGGGAGATCTATTGTTGCTGGCAGGTGTCTATTGTTGATGGTGGGGGATCAATTGTTACTAGAGGGGTCTTTTATTGTGGGGGTTTATTGTTGAAGGGGGAAACTTTTGTTGGGAGGGTCTATATTGTTGCTGGGGGGATCCATTGTTGGGAGGGTCTATATTGTTGCTGGGGGGATCCATTGTTGGGAGGATCTATATTGTTGCTGGGGGAATCCATTGTTGGGAAGGGTCTATATTGTTGCTGGGGGGATTTATTGTTGGGAGGGTCTATATTGTTGCTCGGGGGATCCATTGTTGGGAGGGTCTATATTGTTGCTGGGGGGGATTTATTGTTGGGAGGGTCTATATTGTTGCTGGGGGGATCCATTGTTGGGAGGGTCTATATTGTTGCTGGGGGGGATTTATTGTTGGGAGGGTCTATATTGTTGCTGGGAGGATCCATTGTTGGGAGGGTCTATATTGTTGCTGGGGGGGATTTATTGTTGGGAGGGTCTATATTGTTGCTGGGGGGGATTTATTGTTGGGAGGGTCTATATTGTTGCTGGGGGGGATTTATTGTTGGGAGGGTCTATATTGTTGCTGGGGGGGATTTATTGTTGGGAGGGTCTATATTGTTGCTGGGGGGGATCCATTGTTGGGAGCGTTTATATTGTTGCTGGGGGAATCTATTGTTGGGAGGGTCTATATTGTTGCTGGGGGGGATCCATTGTTGGGAGCACTGCCGCCTGTCAGAATACCAAAATGGCAGCTGCATCTGATTGGATGCAGCCACTGTTCAACCGACAATTCAACCTGGCTCCTTTTAATTTTTCAGTGCCGGGCAGGAGGGGACCAACAGGACCACCCAGTAATCAGGAACTGTCAAACATTCAAACAACGTATGACCAGTCACATGAGGATAGAGAGAGGTCCCAACACTCCAACAAGTCGCTCAAGGACAAATACCCCCCCCCCCCCCCCTCATCTTCAGGGAGATAGCTGCCCGGCTGTGACCATCCTTAATGCAAGAAGACAGAGTCCAAAATAAACTGGGCGAGGGTTGGGGACAATAGACAACATTCAAGGCCAACGTGCGAAGCCTTCTGTGCATTTGCCGATTCTTCAGGAACAGTGCGGCCTGTGTCTGCGCAACAAAGGGACTTCTTACTGCACAAGTCAACAGTAAAGTAATTATCGAATGGTATTTTATATATATATAACAAAGTCAATGGCAGAAGCAGCATGTGTGTCTCTATGAAAGACATAGAGTGCATCCAGCAATGGAAGGGTGTCCCCCTCTGACCCTTCAGATCTATGACGGGTTGCAGCACACTCCGAGAGTTTTATTCAGTATACAATGTAATAATACAACTGTTCTTCTTCTTTTTTTTTTTTCAATAGGAAAAGTTTATTGAATATTTTAAGTATGAAACAAAGTACATAAGGGGTTCAGGGTTGGTATGTACTACAGCAGGGGCATTGAATTAAAATTCAAGGAGGTACAGACAGTCAATTTTCCTTCCAGACAAGGTCCGAAACTCATGTTTGTGCTATGAATTAGATGGGATATACTGTATGTAGGCATTGTATGTCTATCATAACTCTGACCCCCATCAGAGTACACCCTTGCCTCAGGTGTCCCCATCACAGTGTCCTCTTACATCAGGTGTCCCCATCACAGTGTCCCCTTACATCAGGTGTCCCCATCACAGTGCTTCTTTACATCAGGTGTCCCCACTCACAGTGCCCCCCTTACATCAGGTGTCCCCATCACAGTGCCCCCCTTACATCAGGTGTCCCCACTCACAGTGCCCCCTTACATCAGCTGTCCCCACTCACAGTGCCCTCTTACATCAGGTGTCCCCATCACAGTGCCCCCTTACATCAGGTGTCCCCATCACAGTGCCCCTTTACATCAGGTGTCCCCATCACAGTGCCCCTTTACATCAGGTGTCCCCACTCACAGTGCCCCCCTTACATCGGGTGTCCCCATCACAGTGCCCCTTTACATCAGGTGTCCCCATCACAGTGCCCCCTTACATCAGGTGTCCCCACTCACAGTGCCCCCCTTACATCGGGTGTCCCCATCACAGTGCTTCTTTACATCAGGTGTCCCCATCACAGTGCCCCCCTTACATCGGGTGTCCCCATCACAGTGCCCCCTTACATCAGGTGTCCCCACTCACAGTGCCCCCCTTACATCAGGTGTCCCCACTCACAGTGCCCTCTTACATCAGGTGTCCACCTCACAATGCCCCTTTACATCAGGTGTCCCCCTCACAATGCCCCTTTACATCAGGTGTCCCCCTCATAGTGCCCTCTTACATCAGGTGTCCCCATTAGAATGCCCCTATTAGATTGTTCCTTTAAATCAGTTGCCCTAATCACTGTGCCCCTATTAGAGTGTCCCCTTACATCAGGTGTCCCCATCAGAGTACCCCCTTGCATCAATTGTCCTCATCACAGTAACCCCTTACATTCATTTTCCCAATCTGAGTTCCCCCCTTACAACAAGTGTCCCCATCAAAGCGTCCCCTTACATCAATTGTCCCCATCAGTGTCCCCTTACAACAAGTGTCCCCATCACAGGGCCCCCTTACATCAGATGTCCCCATCACAGTGCCTCTGTACCTTTTAGCACCAGGTAGGCAGAGGGAAGATGCTTGGAGGCAAGGCAGGTTGCAGGTCTGAGAAAAGGAACGTCCACTTCCAGTCCCACTGTGATGCTTTGGAGCTGGGCATGCACATAACATTTGTTCTTAGGATGCAATCCAAGCAATCAGTGGTTGGAGGGGAGAGGAAGAACTTGCGCTGGGAAACGGCTTGCAGTCCAGAGTCTAGCTAGGATTATCACATGGTCCAGTCCACCATTTAGTGATGGATGTATTACAGAATATGACGAACACATGAATGTATAGTCACTAAGATGATACATCATCTATTACACCATTGGGTGTGGGCAGAACCCAGAGAAACCCAGCATTGTGAGGAGATCACTGTGCAAGACATGGGGTTGACCTGGATATGTGTACACAAGGTGGAATATCCGAAGTATTGTGTGTACCAAGATCTTCTTCTAGCTTTAGTACTATAGAGCAGGGATATGCAATTAGCGGACCTCCAGCTGTTGCAGAACTAAAAGTCCCATGAGGCATAGCGAGACTCTGACAGCCACAAGCATGACACCCTGAGGCAAAAGCATCATGGGACTTGTAGTTTTGCAACAGCTGGAGGTCCGCTAATTGCAGATCCCTGCTCTAAAGGGAAGAGGGAAGGGAAAGGGACATAGGAGGGGAAGAGGAAGGGCAGGGTAGCCGCTGAGAGTAATTAGCCCCTATTCTGGAGGCTCATCTTGTCAGACTACCATTGGATCAGCTGTACTCCCTGACCCCACAGGACAACCGCTGCATAGAATAAGAGGAGGGATTGCCCTCTCCACAGCATTCCTGGACCTTGTGATGGAACACCAGCAAACCCTAGGCTGACATGATGAGCCTCCAGGAAAGGTAAATTAGTATAAGTATGGATAACAGTTTTCTGTATTCCTGGAGTTCATCTAGTCAGCCTACCATGGGGATATAGCTGGCATAAAAAAAGGACAGTAAACAAAAGCAATGAAAATGAAAATAAGACATTGAGCTGAAATCAATGCAAAGATAACTGTATTACCATATGACATGGCCAGGGCATAAGAAAGAACCAGCCTGCCCAATGACCGAGAAGGACCTTAAGCCACATCTAGCCAGTAAAGGCATTAGAGAACTTCCAGCTGGCAGCTTTACAGACCACTTCTGCCAACACTTCGGCATAACTGGCCCATGAAGCCGCTGCCGTCCCCCTTGTAGAATGTGCCGAGTCCTCCTCCAGAGGAGAAAGACCCAAAGCCACATAGGTCTGCTTGATTGTCCAGACCAACCATTCTCAAGCTTTTCAACACAGAGGAACCCTTGAAATAACTTTCCAGTCTCAGGGAAGCCCTGCTAAAAATGACTATATCTACAACTCATGATACATTAGTGTGATGGTCAGTGGGAAGAATGCTCCATACACTTGTGGTCATTGGGAAGAACTATCCCTTTAGAGATAGTAAAAAGATCATTGGTGTCAGTGGGAACTTAGCTGATTGGCCAAAATTGCTCAAGGGACTCTAGTTGACCAACCGTGGTCCAGACTATCCATGAGAAAAGAATCCTTGGTGAGGCCACCTGACCTCTCATAGGACCTTCTGGTAAGATGAATCAATCAAATATTTGTATCAATCTGGACCCCTCCGTTTTATGCAAATATGTGGAAATGACATGGAGCAGGTCCACTCCAGCCCAATCCTCCTGCACCGAAATATAAAGACGAACTTGTCCCCTGAGAACAGGAAAGGAACACTGTAGAGCGGGGAATCCCACCTTTTGATCTATGCAGGGGTTTGTCTTGTTGAGTCAGGTGATGGAGTTGGACCAATAGAAGGCTGATGAACTCCAGGAAAAGTGATTCTGGAGTTCCATTCCTTGATGGAAGGAGGGAGGTTAGACCTCCAGTGTCTAGGTATCACAATTCTGCTGGCCAACAAGAAAAAGCGCAGAAGACCTTCTTAGCACTAGAGGTTGGGCTCGGGATTGAGGAAACCAGAAGTTTTTGGCGTCCTTCTTAGGCCTGTCAAAGATTTGTGTCCAAAAGGGCAAGATTAGAGGGCAGGACCACCAAATATGCAACATAATTGACGACCCTGTCCCGTCAACCCCCCCAACCCCCCCCCCCCGTCTGTGTTTCTCGGGCTTACGGTTCTTACCGGTGAGCCGGGGAAATGTTCCGACGGCTCGCGTGGCTGGTGACAGTGGTGAGGAGGGACCAGATCATCTCTCCCCCACCTCTATGATCTAGGACAGTGATGGCGAACCTTGGCACCCCAGATGTTTTGGAACTATCCAATGATGTTCAAATACACTGCAGAGTGCATGAGCATCATGGGAAATGTAGTTCCAAAACATCTGGGGCGCCAAGGTACACCATCACTGATCTATGAGGACAAGATCGATGCTTTCATAAGATAGAGGAGAGATGTTATTTTATAGAACCCAAATCTCTCCATAAAGAGGACCTGTCATTCCTTATTTCTATTACAGGGGATGTTTACATTCCTTGTAATAGGAATAAAAGTGATTAAAAAAAATAAACAAAAAGGGACAGTGTAAAAAAAAAAAATAATATTTTTTTTTATTTTTTAAGTGCCCCCATCCCTCCGTACTTGCACCCAGAAGCAAATACATATGTAAGTCGCACATACATATGTATATGATGATCATACCACACATGTGAGGTATCGCCCCGAACGTTATAGCGAGAGACATAATTCTAGCACTAGACCTCCTCTGTAACTCTAAACAGGTAACCTGTAATAAATTTTAAAGCGTCACCTATGGAGATTTTTTAAGTATCGTAGTATGCGCAATTTTAAAGTGTGACATGTTCAGTATCTATTTACTCGGCGTAACATCCTCTTTTATACTGTACTAAAAAAATTGGGTTATATGTTTTTTTTTTTTTTTTTGCAATGAAATTAATTAAAATGTGTATTATGTCCCCAAAATATTGCGTTTGAAAAACCGCTGAGCAAATACTGTGTGAAATAATAAATTGCAACGATCATCATTTTATTCTGTAGGGTCTCTGCAAAAAAAAAAAAAAAAAAGATATATAAATATATAATGTTTGGGGGTTCTAAGTAATTTTTTTTAGCAAAAAATACAGATTTTTACTTTTAAAAGATTAAAAAAAAAATAATAATAAAAAAAAAAAAAAAAAACACGTTTAATGCCACATTTTGAAGCACATTTAAATAAGACATTAGGATATTCAAAATGAAAAAAAGTTTTGCCTTCAGTTCTACTTTGAGATTTTTTTTTTAAGTACCGTAGTTTGGCGTCATTCCACGAGCGTGCACAATTTTAAAGCGTGACATGTTCGGTATCTATTTACTTGGCGTAAATCATCGCATCATCTTTTATATTTTACCATTAAAATAGGTTATATGTTGTGTTTTTTTTTGCATTTAAATTTCATTAAACTGTATTTTGTCCAAAAAAAATAAAAAATAAGTTTGAAAAACCGCTGCGCAAATACTGTGTGAAAATAAATAAATTGCAACGATCGACACTATTCACTAGGGTCTCTGCTAAAAACTACGTTTGTGGGTTCCAAGTAATTTTCTAGCAAAATAATAAATACATTTTTACTTGTAAAACAAAAAGTTCCAGGAAAGGCCTGGTCCTTAAGTGGTTAAAAAAAAAAAAAAAGTCACATATTTTGAAGGACGTTTAAAGGAGGCCTTATTATATTCTAAAAAAAGTTTTGCCTTTGGTTCTACTTTAAGCAGACGGTTATATATAGAGGTAATCTGACTGGCTGCAATAAGAAAACACAGACAGTTCTTCTTTCAGGCTCCTTTAACCTATCCTGATCTTTCCTAGACAATCACCTCTTTATCGTGGACCCAGCCCGGGTCTAGGACCACCCCCTCTGAGCGCCGGCCGCAGGCACGCTTTAAGACCCCAAATTTACGGCTCTCTTTTATAAAGCACTGTCATTTTCTTTTTTTTTTTTTCTGTCGGTTATTTGGGATCAGCCCGTTGCCAGGACCCGGCGGGCTGCGGCGAGAAGACTTTACACGCCACAAAAAGTATTAAGCTAAAAATACCTCGAAAAACGGCCTGAAAGTGATACCTTTGAAACCGCAGAGCAGGCGGGGGAGGAAGAGCGGCAGGAAAATCGCCCCCGTCAGGTTATTTTTAACTTCCCATAAAAACATATTAAAAACAGCAATTCGAAGGGCTGCAACTGTACGGCGATTCATGGGGAGGCAATAAATAGAGCGACAGGAATTTGTGAAAGCTCGGTGTTATCGGGGGGGCCGGAGAGGGACCACATGGGGTATCCAGAGTGATGAATCCCGTAATGCCGGCCAATAGAAAAAAGGGACAGCTGTCCTCAGGTAACACTGAACTTTATGTTTTCATCTTCCCTGGTTCCTCCCTCCCCCTCTCATCAATATAAATATACACGGACATACCTTATTATAGACCCAATGATGCCATCACTGGGTCTCTGTGCTTCTCTATGCAACGCAGGCAGATCATGGTGGGAGGCAGCGCTGGGACAAGGTCATCTAGAGTCCGGGGGGGAACATGCCAAACTGCACCCCCCCCAAAGATGTATGAGCATTATTTGTCAGCAAAAATGCTCCCACAAAAACACTGAGCACTAATTTGCATGCTTAACCCCCCCCCCCCCCCCCCCAAGCATAAATTCCCTCTCCCCCAATATAATTCCGCCTCCCTGCTGAAATTCCCCCTATCCCCCAAATGTCCCGTCCCCCCCAAAAATCACTCATCCTAGCACAAATCCTCCACCCCTAAAATTCCCACTCCTAGTACACATCTCCCACCCCCCCCCCCACTTCAAATCCCCTCCTTCCAGAACAAAAATCCCCCTCCCAGCAAATTCCCTACAAATCCCCCCTTCCTAGTATTAATATTCTGCCCCCATCAAGCACAAATTCTCCCCAGATACCTCTGTCCAGCACAAATCAACCCCCCCCCCCCAAAAAAAATCCCTCCTTCCAGCACAAATTCCCCCCCCCATCCAAGTACAAATTCCGCCCAAATCCCCCCTCCCAGCACAAATTGCCCCCCAAATCCCCCCCCCCCCAAAATTCCTCCTTCCAGCACAAATCCCCCCCCCCATCCAAGTACAAATTCCGCCCAAATCCCCCCATCCAGCACAAATTGCCCCCCCCCAAATCCCCCCCTCCCAGCACAAATTGCCCCCCAAATCCCCCCTCCCAGCACATTCCCCCCCCCCAAAATTCCTCCTTCCAGCAAAAATTCTCCCCCCCCTCCATCCAATTACAAATTGCCCCCCCCAAATCCCCCCTCCCAGCACAAATTGCCCCCCAAATCCCCCCTCCCAGCACATTCTCCCCCCCCCCCCCAAAAATTCCTCCTTCCAGCAAAAATTCTCCCCCCCCCCCTCCATCCAATTAAAAATTGCCCCCCCAAATCCCCCCATCCAGCACAAATTCTCCCCCAAATCCCTCCCCTAACATGAATCCCCCCCCCATCTCAAATCCCCCTAAATCACCACTCTTCGCATCCCCATGCAAATTTCCCCAACTAGAACAATACTTACCCCCAATCTCCTTCTGGAGCCCCCCCCCACCTCACATGATACCACAGTGCCCAGGGCAGCCGCCCTCCTGCCACCCCTTGTCCTGGTCGGAGGGGGGGGGGGGGGGGAATGGCAGAGTGCTGTACTTAACTACCTGAAAACATCCCAGCCCCCCGCTCAGTACTCCCACCACATGCAGTCCAGTGTGTTTTGTTCTGCATCACAAAATGCATGGCTAGTAGGTTGGTTTCCAATGGTTTCCAATGCTAGTTCACACCTGCAACATGCTGCATTTTTTCTGAACTGAACTGCACTGCAACGCGCTAAAATGCATCAAAAAACACATCAGAACACACATTGTCCCCATTCAAACTGAAAAAAAATAGTAAAAAAAAACCCCACTGGAATGCATCAAAACTGCTCATGCAGAAAAGCATCTGGACTGCATTTCTATGGTGTGAACTGGTCTTAATGTGGAACTACACGGCATCTGAGCACCGAAAACGCTATTTGATTCATTTTTAATATTCAAAGCAAACTCCCCCATCCACCCATCCATGTTTCTATGCTTTATTTTTGCTGGGAAATCACTTTGAAAAACACCCCCCTGGCATTTCTGGCAGCGGCCATCTTGAGTAAGGGCAGATGATTCATGTAGCATTTACTTCCTGGAATCCATCTGCCATTAGCTCAGGCATACAGGGTGCACTTAGCTGAGAAATCCCCTCCTCCCCTCCTGAAGACTCCTGGGATGTATGACATTTGCCTAGGCAAGAAACCAGGAAGTAACTGAAGAAATACAAAAAAAAAAAAAAAAAAAAAGTTTAAAACAAGTAAATATGAAATCTATTCCCATCTATATAACTAATGGGAGCAGCATGAGGATTAAAACGAGTCAATGTTGACTGAGAGAGTGAAGTTCCAGCTTTAAGAGCCCCTCAGCTGGGAGGAGGAGTTATGCAAATCTCACAATGCCTGGTTGGGTGAGTCTGGAGGAGGGGGCATTCCTAAGCAGCCAGTTTTGCCTACAGACCACCCTGGGCAACGCCCACATGTGATGCTGAACCTTCACGATTAAAAGAAGTTAAATCCAATGGATGTAAGGAGCGAAAAACAGGGACGGTCAGACTGGGGAGGAAAGGGCTAGATGGTGCTGAACGTCCTCCAACCAGGACAGGAGCAGGCTCTGACTTGCTGCAGCATCTAATGCACACTCTGAAAAGCTCACAGTGTG